>JBBPDC010000002.1:7572400-7590121 GCA_037974485.1 Hemigrammopetersius urotaenia
TGTGTGTGTGTGTGTGTGTGTGTGTGTGTGTGTGTGTGTGTGTGTGTGTGTGTGTGTGTGTGTGTGTGTGTGGAGGGTCATGTATGAACACAGACAGGGTTGATGAGTCTGTCACTGGGTGAGGGTTGGGTAAGGGTGGGAGAGGTTTGTCGGAAAATGCGATGTTGGTTTGATGGGTGGGGGTCTGCCTTTTTCTGTATTTGATGATTAATTGGTGACTGAATTCATTATGAATAGCAAATTAACTGCTGTTTATGTTGATAAATATCTGTATACATTGTACTTTACTCAACTGACTGTAAAAATGGGACAAGCAATGTGTGTGTGTGTGTGTGTGTGTGCGCGTGTATGTGTGTGTGTGTACATATATTTTTAAACCTCGCTGTAGTGATTTTGCAATCAAAAACCACACTCACTAATTTACAAACCCATAAGCTGATGTTCTGAGAGTGTAAAGGGTCACTTTCATAAAGGAAAGATATTCATAATTGGAAATAATGAGATGTAATTATTTTCCATCTGTTCTCTAGAGAATTTAGAAGTTACAAGTTCCCTAAACGTAATACGTGTTAATTGCTGTTCAGCTTGTTGACGGAGAGGCAGCACCAGTCCTTTGAGAGAAAACACAATTATGTTCATTTTCTGAACCTTTTTATGAATAGCCGTTGCACGGTGCTTCTGTTTTGCACTGTGCTTTTATAGTGACTACAGTTATCATGCTTAGTGGAGTCATTTGTAGGTGTTCAGTAACTCGGGCTTGTGTATTTACTTTAACCTCGTTATACACTTAATCATCCTGACTGGGGATATAAATCAGTGCAGTGTAAATTAGGAGGAACAAGTATTCTGCTACTTTTGTATTTGTTATTTAACCAATTTCTAGGACATAACCCTACTAAAGAATGCAAAAGCAAGGTAGATTTACCACATTTATTGTAAGATGCAGCAGTGTGGATCAGTTTTGGCCATTTTCTCTTGAAGTATCGTCTGCTATACCCCAAGGTTACGAGGGTCCAGCTGCTGGATTTTCAATGGGATTCAACCAGGAGAGTGGCTGGACTGTGTAAGCGCCTTTTCCACCTTTACCTTTACCTGAAATTTTTATTTTTTCTTAAGGTAGACTCTATTCTCACTCAGTTCATGGTACCTTTGATGGTGTATAATGCCTCAATTTGTTTGCATATAGACAGCCCCATATAATGATGTTCCCACTATATACTTCATTTGAGGAAATACCAAAACTTTCCACTTGCATAATATCTTGTCTCTACAGCTTTTTCTTTTCAGTTGTTGATAATAATGTGGTCCCTGAGAAGCTCCTTCACCCTCAACATGACCACTACTTGTTCCATTAAACTTTATCATCTTTGTAATTACAGCTTGTGAAATTTGCGAAAGAACATTTTTATGTTTATTATCATGCGTAGCCCTTAATTTACACATATATTTTTAATAAGGTGTCTTTTCCTTATCAGTTTCATGTTTTTAAATCCGCATTTGTTAATATGTGTGTTTTTGTAAGTACAAAACCAAAATATATGCATGATCCAAAACCTGATTTAAAAATGACAAGGTAAGGCAAAATTCAGTGTTTAGATATCCAAAGTAGTCAACAGTACAGTGATAACTATGTTTATATCCTTGCCATACGTAATTGTTTCATACTTAAAAATTTTTAGATAAAAAAAGCTAACAATAACTAACTCTGTCTGGAAAAGTAATTGCTCCTTTTGCTACTTAATCAACACAATTTAGTTGATAATTGGGATCTGAACTAGTCACATCCAGGATAGTGCCAGTATTTTGGATTCACTACATAAATCTTTTCCAGGAATGTCAGTAAGGCTTAAACATCTGTGCAAGTAGCACACTATACCACGATTAAAGAAATTCCGGAAAAGACAAGAAAGTAAGTTAGCATCTCCAAAGTAAGTTGAAATGGATCAGTCTCTATAGACATTCAAATTCAGTTCCATGATCCTGGGACACCAGCAAAGGCTCCTCAGTGAGAACCATTGTCTCCAAACATAGAAATTGAGGAGCAGTGATGAATTGTTCCAGAAATGGCCAACCTACCAAAGTTCATTCAAGAGTGCATCACTGACTCACCTAGGGAGTCACACAGAAAAAGACCCGCAGAGTCAAAATTGTCTCAATTGGAGAGCTGCACAAAGGGAAAGCACCACAAGAAGAATCTAAACACTGGGGATAGTGTAAACCTGTGGGGATGCGTTTCTGCTTTAGGGACTAGATGACTTGCCATGATCAACGAAACCATGAAATCTCTTCTGTACTGGAAATCCTGTATAGACAAATACTTGGTCATTAGTCTATGATATGAAGCTCAATCACAATTAAGGTATGACTGGAAGAAACAAAATTAAGGTTTTGTAGTGGCATATTCATAGTGCTGACATGAACCTCATTGAGATGCCCTGACAGGACTTTAAATAGGCAGGTCATACTCGAAAGCCCTCTAGTATGTTTGAATGAAAGCTATTCTGCAAAGAAGAGTGGGACAAAAATCCTTCCCAGCAATGTCAAAGACTGATCTTCAATTAGGAAAAATGTTTTGCTGAAACATAGGTAATCGCCCCTAAACTGGTAGGCGTCCCAACCACTTTAGGGGCGATTACCTATCCTTGATGCCATATAGGTTTTGTAAAATATTTTTCTTCAAAAAGACACAAATGATCAGAAAAATTGGTTTGTGTTTCCTTATCCTTGTCTTATGTTGCATTTATTTGCATGATCTGAAACAATGTAGTATGGCAGGTATGCCAGAAATTAGAAGGGGCAAATGTATTTTACCTAGCACAGTATAAGAATGGTAAAATAAGTCTGGATTTCCATGTCATCAAAAAGCTATGGCCATCATTATGAAATAACGGACCAGCTTGCCTGAATGAGTTGTTACATTTTTAAAGTATAATAAATGTTTAAAATTGAAGCCCAAATCATTGTATTTTTTGTTTGGAAAAGCATTAATTTTACAATCAAGAGAATGAGTACAAATATGGCAGCCTACTGAAGTAAATAAGTAAATAAATCACTAAACAAATTTTAACTCACTGAACACAATTCATTTACAGTGTGGGGTTACAATGTGATCTTTCGCAACTCCCATCTATAATAACTGAATATGTTTATTTCTGCAGGAACTTTTGTGGAAGTCGCTGAAAATATATTATGTTTGTAGCAGCGCAGCAACTACTGTCCGAACATTTTCCCTGTACAATGTCAGATGCTTCTTCTGCCCACATGTAATTTTAGCCTCTTACCTATATGCACACTGGCTGAATGTAAATGAATATTCTTTCAGTCAGGCTTTTTCAAGTAGTCTAATTACCAACATGGATAAATAATCATGAAGTCATCCACACACCCACACGCTCTTAATGCACAGCTGTAAAGATAATGCAGCATTTCCAGTCGGTGTTGCTTTGTGTAAGAGAGCATTATGTATTTAAATGGCATCTCTCTAAGAGACGTGATTCATGTTTCTGACCTTTTTATGGGAAGCTGAAAGTTTAGCATGGATATGCAAGTTGATGGAGTGTCTGAACAGAACACTGCCTTCAACAGTTTCTCTGAATCGTGAATAAATGGAATCTCCCTCCAGACACATGCCTCCAAATACTGTGCACCACTGTCCCTTCACAAAACACTTTCTCGCCATAACATTTTTAGGTCAATGGAAATAGAGGATAATGTTTTGAAGCCGATGGAAAAGACAACGGCTGTTAATGGACGACGGCTATCCCTGCCTGTGTGGTGTTTTTGTGTCATTGCCTCAATGAGCAGCCTTTGGAACTTTTGATTGCATCGTCAACAAAAGTATATGCTTTGCTGTGTTTTCTCTTAAACCTTAGAGGAAAGATGCAGTTATTCCACCAGAAAATATAGACATTTAAAGGAGCATGGCTTTCAGGATAAAATGAACTATGCGATACTTGCGGAAACGTTGACAGTAGACAAGTACTCATTGAGCTCGGGTGAATAACGTGACCTAATTTTTTTTACTAAGGTGTGAGCAATCGATCTATAACACAGACAGCATTATGGGCCATTTTTAGAACGGACAAAACATTTCCATGCTTAGCTGAACTCTCTCTTTTTAAGCCAGATTATTTCCACACAGCTATGTTCTACATCCTGTCAGGACTTTTTCATGTCTTTCACAGGCTTATGGAAATTAAAGATCAGCAAACGACTGTGAGAAATCACTTATTATTGCTCATATATTATTGCTCATAATACCCCTTCATCTTGGATGCATGTATAAGTCTACATTTCAATCAGTAGGTCCATTCACCTCCCACAAATGGATTATTTCATAGCAAAAGTACAAATATCACAAATAGTACCTTGTCAATGCAATTGAAAAACCATATGGTAGTAAATAGTTTTCAATGATGTTTATTTTGCAGAATGCAAAATCATATTTCTGGATATTTCTTTATTGTTGTTGCATTTTGTTTATTTTCTTGCAGTCAATCTGCTTCTAGCATGATGGCACACACTGTTATTGCTTCCAACCAAACAATTCTGTTTAACTGCAACAACACAGTCCAGCTTAATAATAATTTTAACTGGAAACTCGATGTGATGGAGCAACTCCAAGCAAATAATTATATGTGATTGATTTATACCCTTAGGATGCAAAGGATTATTTTCCCCAATTCTGTAAAACCTTTGTCACGTTGCTGCAGGTGGCTACAGAAGAAAAGATAACCCCATAGGTGTCACCACCACTTTTTGAAATATCACTAAGATTCATCTACTCCAGTTATTATAACGAGCTTGTTATTGTTTTTATAACAAATCTATGAATATAAGGCCAGCCCCCTCCCATTTAGCGATTACGCTCTGTATTGTAACCAACTCTTTTCAAACCAAACTAATGCATGTTGATTGCCCCTCCCATTCATTTATAAGCAGAGTTCTAAACTGTTTGAAATGTGTTTATTAATGGTTATTAATGGTTATAATTTTTTAACTGATCATTGATAAAGAGTTGGTATATGGGACGGCAGGGATCTGTTGCTTTGCAGATAGTGAGTCCGAATTCATCTACACTGCTCAACTGAACAGTATACTGCAGTAATGATTTTACTTTGTTTTCTCCAATAGTACACTACCAGTTTGGACACACACCTTCTTATTCAATGGTTTTTCTTTGTTTTTATTATTTTTTGCATTGTAGATTAATATTGAAAACAAACAAAATGATAAAGGAACACATGGAATTACGCAGTAAACAAAAAAAGAGTTAAACAAACCAGAATCTGTTCTGTAATAAGGGAATGATCGACTGTTGTTTTTTACTTTGTTAAATAGTTTTTACCATAATGTGGTAGTGGAATAGGATCACTAACTGTGTACCAACACAACCATCACAACTGATGAAGAAAACTTGTTAATTAAATACCATTCCAGGTCGATTCCTCATGAATCTGATTGAAAATGTCAAGATGCCATCAGAGCAATAGGTGATGTTTTCAATATAATCTACAATGAAGCCAATAATAAAAACAAATAAAATTATTGAATGAGAAGGTTTGTCCAAACCTTTGACTGGTAGTGTAGGTCCACTTTGTTAGGTTTATCTACTTATCAAATATAACAACTCCTTTTATGTATGCCTTATAGCTGCTTAATCAAGATCTCATTTTTAATGTCCTAATTAATCATCATTAATAAACAAACAATAAGCCAGTCATAACCCTCTATAAGGTAAAGTTGTATCAGATTTAGATCTGCAGATTTTAAAATAAACTATGAAGCTCATTTTCAATAATGTCAAGGTTAGGGTGAAGATTAGTATCAGGGTTAGGTTTAGGACCAGGCTGAGGGTTAGATTAGGTTTAGGTTAGGGATACCTCATGTGCACAGTGACAGCAGCTAAGTGTCACTCCTTCTGACATTCAACACTGAGAGACAATATGAAACTGATGGTTTCGGTTTTGATGTGTGTATTTAAGTATTTTGATTATTAGTTCATAGATATCGCTAAAATCGGCTAAGCACTGCTTAATGGCTCCCATTCCTTTAAGAATGCAGTTTGCTTGATCACAGAATCTTCAGTCTTGCTGCCCATTTCCACTCGATTCAAAACGCCCACCAGCATCCAATCGGAGGCTGCCCAAGCAACGCTAGGCAGTTTTACTGCTGATGGAGGGCACCCAGGGTTCAAGTCAGGGAAAATGTAGGTGCATTTTATACACAGTTCAATACATTTTATACATAGTTCAATATAAGTGTAAGGTAGGAAGTGTAAACTTATACAAGAGATCTAGGTTGGGCTACTCAGACAAAGGGCTATCAAAGAATTTAACTGGAAGTAAGAGCACAGATGCCTCACTACGTAACTTACACACATTGGTTCTACTGTAGTTACTGAATCATTTGTAACAAGTCTTATAATTATGAAGCCGTTTAATGTCCCTAAAACTGTTTAATTTCCCATTATCAATGCATGCTACCACAATATAACTCCTATTGATGTATTCACTCTCACTGAAGCAGCTTTTGCAATTGCAAAATGCATTTAACTTAGTTACACTGTGAATCCTAATGTAACTGCATGCATTTACTTTGTAAGTTGGTGAATTTGCGATTCCATAAGTTGCCCCACTGTATTCTGATAGGAATACATCATCAGTGGTTTCAGAATACTTCACCCTTACACTGTAATTACACAGTTATTAGCGACACTTAATATAAAATGGGTCCATCATGTCTTATATTTTCTAGTATCTACATAAGAAGTGATTTATTGAAGATTACGGTTGCATTTTAAGGGCTTTGCTTCAGTGAGCAGTATATATTTTGAGCATGTCCGAGTTTGACACAACGGGAAAGAGAAAGACTTGATAAAACCATCACCAAAGTGCAGGTGTCAAGAAAGGAATTGGACCCCTGCTTTATATAAACAGTTGTCTGAAGACTGCAGAGAAGAAGAAAGGGTGATATTGAAGAGATGGAGAGAAAGTGGAAAGTGAGAGGGAGTGAGAGAGAGAAAGGCCAGGGAGTGCATGGGGGTTTGCTGTGGGTGGTTGGTCAGGTGCTGGCATTTTGAGGTAGGCAGAGAGTGAGTGTGTGTGTGTGTGTGTGTATGTGTGTGTATGTGTTGGTGAGCGTGTGTAGGGGGAGGTGATATAGAGAGCTGTATGTAGGCAGGAAGCCTCCACGCTCACGCATGCTTACTACACAGCCCGGGGGTGGAGAGATGCTATGTAGTTAAACCCACTGGCAGTGGATAAGCCACTCTCACACAGTGACATACAGATAAAGCACAGCAAGCAGCAAGAGCACAGCCTCAAACCCACACACGCACACACTCACACACACGCACACACATACGCTCACACACAAACACGCACACACATAGGACAGCAGCACCTCCACAGGATTTTGCAGGCTGGCTGCCTGTAGCCATCGCACTCAGGAGAAAGCAGAGACAGAGAAAGACAGAGAGAGAGAGACAGAAAGAGAGAGAGAGAGAGAGAGAGGGGGGAAAGAGAGAGGAAGAAGAGACAAAGCAGACTGCATGTGGAAAAGCCCAGCCATGTGTGCAGGTAAGAGCAAGTCCAAAAAACTCTTTCAGAGCCTTTTTTCTTTACGGAAAATTAACAAAACACTGATGTTTCGCTTTCCAGGTTCAAATACATAGTGAATCTTCCTGCTAAAATGTGTGGTCATTTGATCTGAGCATGCTTTCTTTTTTCTTTTATTTTTTGGTTTGAAATTCTCTCAGCCTAAAGTGAAGTGTGCTCTGTGCATGGCCAAATCTGTGGCGCGTCCGGGCAAATCTGCCATCAATAAGAATCAGTGAGTTCTACCAGCAGAACAATGCAGCTGTAGTGTGTGCAAGTACGTGCGGAGTGTGTGTGTGAGCTGGTGTGCTGCAGAGTGCTGGAGTGGCTCCGGGTGCGAGTGTGTGTGAGCGGTGATTGTTGTCGGTGAGAGCGTCTCTGCTGGAATGGAATGCGAGGGACAGAAACCCAGCGCTGTCTCTTTGTTCTCTTCAGCTGCATGGCAGTTAGGGAGCAGAGATGAATAACACACACGCCGGCTTACACACGTGCTTGTTTTAATACAACGTCAGGACATGGGGTTATGTGCATATCTTTGTAAGTATTGGTATGCAATAAAAATATGTCTCATATGTAGTATGTATATGTAATTACTAATAAGTAATAAGAATATTTCCCAAAACTATTACATATGTAAGTACATGTATGTAATAATATTTCTCATATTTGATGTATATATGATGATAAGTGAAAAAACAATGTGTCTCACTTGTGTTATCTGAGTAAATGAATCTGATATTTGATCAGAGCAACATACCCACATACATGACATAACATTTATGACTCTTAATGTAAGTTTCAAAATGTTTTTTTCCTAATTTATTAACATTTATACTTGACTGTTCATCACGCATTGTTCACATGACATTAGAGGCAGCTTTTTTGTTTATATTTCTATATCTTTTTGTTTATATTTTTTTCTACTTGTATGAAAACAAACAAACTAATACAAATACACACACACACACATGCACACACACACTTATTTGTCACTTTTTTTTTTGTTCAGCGCCTCTCAAACTTTGCAGCGTTTGCTCCAAACACACTGAGCGCTCTTTGCCGAGTGTGTTTGTTTGTTTGTTTTATTGCTAGTCTCCTTTACCAGAGGAAACCAGATCAGAGAATAAGTACTAGCACGCGAAACTTATTGTCTCTCCATACACGAGTGTGAGTGGGTGGATGTGTGTCTTTAGTGCAAATGTGTCTGAGCGTGTGTGTTTGCCCAGCAGAGTGAATGTTGCGCACAATAGCACATGAGCGTGTGGGCGTTTGGATATAGACATTTGCGTAGGTGGGGTGTAGCTGTACATGTGTGGGTGACTGAGTGCACGTGTGCGTGAGTGTATGTGCGCTTACAAGAGCATTGATAAGTATTCAAGTGCGTATGTGTGTGTGTGCGCGCTCACATGAGCATTGATAAGTATGCATGTGTGTGTGAATGTGAGTATATGTGTGTGTGCGAGAGAGAGCTCACAGTAGAACAGACATGGGTCCAAGGCTGGGGCGCCTATCAAACCTCTGAGCATTCCTGTGCACCCTGAGACTGCTCTGAATGCTGAGAATTTCAGCTGAAACATGAAGACAAAAGCCAGGGGGACATTTAAGAGGGTTTTAGCTTAGACAGATCCCTGGGAATCGGTCCCCCCCACAGCTGTGGTGGGAAAATCCACCCCGCTCCGGCCTGTATTTCAAGTTCAGCTGGAGACGGTTGCCTTCTGCCACTGAGGGGGCTTTCCCAAAATGAGGCACAATCGGGAGGGGACACAAAGAGACCCACCTGTGGCGCTCTCAGTTCTTGTGCTGCAGTCCGCTCTCGGTGGGGAAAAGTCTTGCCTGTTGTTGCCCCGCAGAGCTGCTGATATTTTTCATTTCCAGTTCACTGATTAATGCAGTGATGTATTAGCACGGTGTGTGGTCTGAGATGTACTCTAATGTTGCACTGGAGTGAATGCAGAGGACGAGGAAGGCTGTCTTTGTACATCTGTATAGTGGAGCTCCTCAAACACTGATGAATGTAGTATGTTAGAATAAAAAAATAATAATTTCATTTTTAAATAAAATGGCTGATGTGGTACATGAATGCTGTTAAAGTTTCTAAGCATACTACTTCCCAGTCCATGCAGTCCATTTATAACCTATAGCTACATAGAATTTTGAACTCACTGTTTTAAGAAAAAATAAAACAAGCTAGTCCCTCCCATTCTTTCCGAAGATGTAAGGAGTGTTTTAAATGAGGCACAGATCATGACAAATGGTTGTGTAAAAATGAATTTTCAGTTTTTGAAAGAAAAAACGTAAATGTACCTCAGGGGGAAAAGGAAAATGAATTTTAAATATTACAGGTATCTCACAATTTATAAGCATTCAACTGTACATTGACAACATCAATAAAATGGCTAATGGCTCAAATAATAGAATTCTTGCCAGATTATTCATACTTATAGCTAGGAATTCTTTAAGTGCTCCCTGATTAAAGATATTAGCTTGTTAAACAAGTAATTTAGGTAATTTATTATCTGTCACTTTTCAGTGTTTAAGATTGCAACCTGTGGGCTGTTTTGTTCAAGATTCCTGTAAATCTGATGACAATATACTAACATTGATTATTGTCCAGCAATGCTGTTCAATAAATGATCTAAAAACTTTACAGGGGATGCTTTTCTGTGAGCTAGTAGTGCTTTTGCATGTGGTGACAAAGTATTTGCTTACATTGTCAGCACGTATCACAATATCCTCAATCAAACGAAAATGGCATCAAACTAAGGTTGCAAATATGTGACATTTCCACAAAGTATTACAAAACAATGATACACCATTAACGTCTAATTATGTAACAGAATTCCTTCATCTGTCAATGACCCTGCAAATTAGCATCAAGTAGCAATTTTTGGGCTCCAATCAGTTAACCCTTCAGTTCAATCAGTTTCTTAACAGTTCTAACCATTGCTGGATGATTTTTTTTTTTTGCCTGTGCTTGTGCGTTCCACACTAAAAAATCAACAGTCTCAATTGACTTAGACTTGTTCAACTTGAAGATTATGTTTGTTGTACAACAGCACAAGCTGTGGTTGCTATGGTTACAGTGCCACAGTAGTTATGAATGAACCTGCAGGGATTCCAAATACTCCAAAAAGATGGTTTATAAAGGTGTATAATGAAAACAGCAGCTTCGTGGGGTTATTTGCTGTTATTACATTGACATAGGTTTGATTGACACAAAGATTTGTTTTATTGCTTGTCAAACTGCGAGTTCGCATGTCTATATTATGTCTTTTGTGCTCTTGAGTGTCCTGCACAGCGCTCGCTCCATCCATTAGCTGGTCTGTCAGCTGTTCGGACACAGCCTACCTGTAGTGCAATTTAGTTATGGATCAACTGTCAAAGACTAAAAATATATAAATATAAAACTTTCACCAGATTAGCCTGAATCACCATATTAACCTGCATTGTAACGTCAGCACTTAGAATGTTTGTCGTTCCAAAACACGCCAGTGTCATGGTATCATTTAATGGAAAGTAGTCAAGGGTGCAATCTTGTGATGCTGCACGCCGAAGGTAAGCCAGAGTTATTGCTAGCTTAAAACAGGTGATAGCTGAAATTCACAACACCCTTACCCTCCATAAACTGAGCTTCTGTGGAGCTCTTCGGGTTTTGGTGCTGCCATACTGAGTATCACACTGTTTACGCAGCTACATATGAAATATCCTTGATGCAGTCAGTTTAGTGTTAGAGTGCACTGAATGACTGGAAGTTTAGAAGAAAAAAACAGCAGACGCATTCATGTGCATTAGAGGAAAGTGTGTCTGAGCCTTTCCCCTCCCAGACTGTGGGTGCTTTTATGCTGTTGCTGACAGTGTAAATGTAGGGGAGGGAGTTGTATCGTACAAGTTCACCTGTCATGCAACTGGAGAAATTAAAAAGGGAGGAAATCTCCATAAGCTCTGCTTTCAAGCACGGTTGCCGAAACAAATCTCTTATAATAGCACGGCCCTTTTTTTTTGTATCATTTGAACATGTCTAAAATGGTATTAGATCGGTTTATGTATAAGACCTCCTCCATTATGGCGATGTGAGGTTCTGTTATGGCTGTGACATGTTGACAACAAATGAACAGAGCATTAACCTCAGTCTTGTAGGCAAATATGGTAGGACGGTGGAAGACTTAGGGTTTAATAAAAGTGTCTGAGATGTAGGCACCCATGTCTCTGTTTGGATAGTTCTATGGTTAGAGGCTTAGTCTGGAAGATGTTATTCACTTGTTTAAGTGCATAGTAACTCTTATGTGACTAACATTGTAAACGCAGGGTGGGGAGTTGCTGGGTGAAAGTTCACCAGAAGCCCTGTAACACTCATTCCTTTGATGTTTCAGGATTTGAGGTCATTGGTCATACAGGTAATGATGAGAAAATGTTTTTACGCAGTTACTGGAGAGGAGTCTCTTTGTGGGGGGAGCACCTACCTGACCTACCCCACCTACCAGAATGAAAAGGACCTGACCAGCCCCCACCCCCCCCAAGTCTAGACAAAAGCATTTGATGTGTTGATCCCTGTGTCAGTCATGTTCATTTCATTCTTTTTAAAGTCACAAAGGACTGATCCATTCAAATTCGCATAAAGTTCCCCCTCACTGTCACAGTTTTGCTCTATGAGGTGGAAAAGATGCAGTTATTCATTGCAGTAGTCAGTCTGAAGAAATTATGGAGCGGCAAAGAGCAAATAATGCACCTTTAATGAGGACTTTATACATGTTGCAAAAGTTGCGAAAGAGATTTTCGTTATGAGTGAGGGAGTGTCTGCTTTGTTTGACATGGCATGACCTCTGAAGAAAAGACAGAAAAGGGGGAATACTGAAAAAAACACCCTCCTATACAACATAGTTATTCATTACAATTGCCCCTGTCTGACTAAACAAATGCAACATGTCCTTTAGACCACAGTTAAACAAATTCCAGTATTCGGGCCGCGGTCTCAGTTGACTGAAGTTGAAACGTGGTGATGTTCTTGTCTACTGTGTCAACACTGAAGAGTTGTCTTTGTGTACAGGCATCTATGGGAGCAAGATAAGGCAAGAATTCCACTCAAACTCTGCAAGAGGTTCTCCTTATTCCAAATTTGCAGAGAGCGTTTTGGAGAGAAAACGCTGATTTCCACACCTCACAGCCACTTGGCTGTTGATAATAGGCTGTCTTAGATTTATGATGCTATTTTTGAATGTTAACATTAACTTGAGATCATTATTTCATGCTGCAAATGGGGCGCAAGTGTATTAATCAGTCATCACAGATGTAAATTATGGTAATATCCCGACATTACATTATTATAATGACGTTAAAACAGTAAAAATGTTCTTCAAAATATAATATCTACCACACATGAAAAGAACAATTAATGTACATCAGCATGGTGTCAGTAATTTCAATTTAAAAACAATTTTCTATTTTTACATCATTGGAACTAAACCTTGCACATCCATTTTTGTCATTTTACCCATTTTTTCACAGCTACTTTTCATACAGAATCAGAATTTCATAGTGAAAATGACTAGCAGAAATGGTCTAAAATGACTGAGAGAACAACTGTTTTACAGTCATTTCTATTGAAAGTTAAGAACAATTTTTGGTTCCTCATTAGTCTTACAAGTCTTACAAGGTTTCGATAATGATAAAGTATATTTTCAGACGATAAAAGGTCCAATAATTGACAACCAATTTACATACTGTACATACTGTATTGACCAACTTAATTCTTTACTTGTCAACAAATAGCAAAAAGGTAAATGAAGAGTTTCAAATGTAATAAAATATCTCCTCTTCTCCATAAGCATACAAGATGAAAGCTTAAAATCTGCACTTTCAACAGAATTAATCTTCTTATTTTATTGATCAATAAATGAGAAATTATCTCTAAGGGTAAAAGGTGCTTTCCTGTCTTTTTGGTCAAAACAACCTAAAGACTTCACATAAACTATACAGCCTTAAAATTAGACGTTTCCTGAATGGTTTTTATAGTGGATGGTTCTAACCCTTTTGGTTGATGTTGAATCTTTATATCATGTACAACTTCTTTAAGTTTTTCTTCAAGGTTCATTCAAACATGGTTCTTTACCACTGGAATGTTCTTTATTGAAGAAATACTTCTGCTTTTATTCACTCATCACAAAAATGGTTGTATATTGTGCCTAAAACAGAATAGATTTTGAATCAAAGCAGCGGAATCATTTCCAGTTTTTAAAAAGGTTCTTAAAAGAACCCCTTGGGTCCTTTTCTAAAAACAAAATGTACAAATGAACAAAATCAGTGCCTTCTAACAAGCTACACTTTTACAAAAGTCATGTCAAAAAGAAGGTGGTTATTTGGATCAAAATTATATATTGAGAATTTCATATTTAATCAATCTTCCTAAGATAAAATAACAAGCTTAGCGCTGCTTTGTTAAACCATGAAACCCAAAAAGGGAAAAGAACTTGTGTTTTTAAAGCTTGTTTCCACAGCAACATTTGTACTTGGATTTAACATCTTTGTACTTTTTGCATTTCCTTTGGAAGGTTTGTCTAGATTTTGAGTTTATAATGATTAAAGTACCCTCATGAAAAAAAACGTTAAACATGCTCTAATAGAAGAATATTTTTGCACAGCCTTCACTGATGCCTGATTGGACTGAACACACATTTTGTGCTGGTATCAGTCCAGGATAATAAAGACACTCTTTATTAGACAAGGATAAACAGGGGCTGTTTGTGTATTTAACTGTGTACACACAAGGGTACCAACAACAAATCACAAAGAGAACCTGCTAATGAAGATCTCAAAATCATTACAGGCTGACTGCTGGTAAACACATCTGGGGAGCCAGAGCTGAGCATGAATATGATCATGGATCAGCTGGTACACCTCTCTTAATCTCCATAATAGGCAAGGATTTGAGAGATAAAAATGGTAATCCATTGCAGATAAATCATTACAGGCAGTGATTTAATGCTTGAATGTACATAAGGTCACAATATCCAATAATATTAATGTGGATTTTGATTATTTATAATATTTTGCTATGAATTCACCCTGCACTAGGTATTAATTGGTTTATAAGGTAGGACATAAGACTGGATAAACGTTTATTAGTCCCACAAGAGAGAAATTTGCATTGTTATGACAGAAAGTGAAGTACAAAGGTAAGAGCAGTAAAACAATAAAATAAAAGCTATACAGCACAACAGTATAGTATAAGAAACAATACAAAAATATAAATAGACATGTGTGTGTATATGTATATGTATGCATGCACAGACTGGATAAATATATGTATATATGTACATAGCGGATATATACATAAATGTATAAACACTGTGAGTGTATATATAGATTCACATTGGAGTGTCCTGAATTGTTTGGTTTATCATGAATTCATTTGTTTTAAAACATGAAGTAAACAAATGGAATGCACTTAACAAATTCTCTTAAACTAAGTGACACATTATTGACCCTTTGTGTTGCAGTTTACCTGCTTGCACAGGTTCTCTAATCAACTTATGATAAATAAAAGACACAAAAGCTGTTAAAATGATATTGATTGTTCTGCCAATTGTTTATTATGTATGGAGCCCAGTCCAGGAAATGCTCCTGAGTTTTCTGTGCTCCTGATGTTAATGGGATGTTAGCTGAGTGGAACTCCAAGGTTAATGTAGCTTAAAGGTTTACATCATACATCCTTTCATAACATGTATCATTTTGAGCTAGTGGTATCCGTTGCCACAAAATTCTTAAACAGCCATTTACCTAATTTTGAGTTTTAATGATCTAAAAGCCTTAATTACAGTAAGTGATGGAAATAAATATATTGGGTTCGTTAGCAATAAATATTTATTTCGCCTTTCTCAAAAGCATTTGTGAAACGAACCCTGGATTTTTACGGATCTTTACTGATTTGATAAGAATGTATGAACTTTATGAATTTTTACAACGGATAGCCTTTATGATTAGTTCTGATAAACTTATGCAGGTTTCAGTGTAATAGTTATTCACATATTATAGTTAATGATAGTTAATTGTAGCTGAGGATTAAGAATAAAGACTCATATTTTCAAAAATATGTAGATTTTCTAGAAAACGCTGCCTATTTTGTCACCCTGGGCAAATGTTTGAGATGAAATCACTGCACTTTTATGACAGATTTCTTTTAAGCATACGGCACTATTCAAGCATGATTTTTTTTTAAAACTGTCAAACAGTCCTGATTGTGAAGCTGTAAACTTCCCCCACTGCATCACTCAGCACTGAAAAACAGCGAAGGCTTCTTGTGAAAAAGTGAAAGGGACAATGGAAAGAACAAACTTTTCATACACGGCTCTGGCACTTAGGAAATTTTATGTAAATGCTCGGGCACCTCCCACAGTTCTTGTATTTCCCCTGTGCATCCTATCTGCATTCGGGACATGGCTGAGAGCATGCTGGAGATAAGAACTCACGTCATGTAGTGAATGAAACGATGTGGTCGGTTAGGTGAACTCCCATTTCGAGCGTTTCCTGCCTGTCATATTGTTTGGTGAAACCCTGGGTATGTGCAGTAAGAGTTTGTGCGTGTGTGAGTGTGACTGTATATGTGAGTAAGAAAGGGAGAGAGGGAGGGGAGGGGGGGGGCAGGAGAGGAGACATGTTGTAAACACACTCCACTCAGTGCTTTCCCTCAACATATCTGACTGCACACAGCCGTGCAGCTCTTTATCAGCAGTTGAAGGCGGGTGACTGGCGTGTGCTACAATTTATATTCAATCTTACGAAAGCGTAAAAAAGGCTCTAAAGATTTCTATTGTTCATCAGGGCCTTTGAGCATGCCTTTGTGTTATCAGAACATTTTTAAGCACCTTAGGCTTACAGTTTAGATAAGAAGATGCCACAGTCTTTATCGCTGACAGTGAAATGTAAAATGTAAAAGGTTTATGTAAGATTTCAGAATAAATGATGTTTTAGACTTCTGATTTATAAAATCTGACCCTCTTAAAAAGGCAAACTTAAAATATGTAAAAGTATCTGTTTTCATAAAGGAACTATTAAAGTAAAACCACTATTAAAGGATCCAAAATAATGCATGTAATATCATTTTTACCTATTTATGTACACAAAAATATGATAGTTCCCAAAAGGACAGTGTTTAAATGACACAAGTGTATATACTTTTATGTTTATATGTAAACTGTTTATGTTCCTTTATATAGAAAAAGGTTCTTTCTCTATATTAAAACCCTTGTTTAAGGGTTCTTCTGAGAACCATTTACATGATGTGGAGGATAATTAAACTCTAGAAAGGTTCTTCATACTTACATATCACATTAACAAACATGCTTCTCTAAAGAACTATCTGTTAGAGGGTTCTTAAAGGAAGCAAAAATAGTTCTTTATGGTCTTTATGCAAATAATAATTTTTGCTCTTCTTTTTAAGTATGTAATAATGTAATAAATAAATAAACACACAAAAGAAACAACAGAAACAACAACATTAATAAATAATAACAACAATAATAAAGTTATTAATGATTGTGGAGATAGTGTTGATAAAGTTATGATTATACTTCAGCTGATCATTATTTGAGTCTTAGGGCTGGAGGGGTTTCTCAGAAGTGATGCAGGATTTTACACTATCACTACTTTCGCCTGTCTTGCAAAGAAACCTGTCTTTTTTAGACTTAGGAGTTTCCTGGCATGTTTGCTCGAAAATGTAGCCAGCGTGTGAGTGTGTGCATGTATGTGAGTGTGTGTGTGTGTGTGTGTGTGAGGGACGGCCCCGGTTGAGAGGGGGATTTCTGAGGGTTTAGCCTATGGGAGCTGGAGGAGCAGTGCGTGAATGGAGCAGCCTGATCGAGCGCATCATTAGTGCTTGAGCAGAGCTGAGGGCTGTGGGGTCGCGTGCAGAGCCCCACGCTCTGCTTCCTCACTCTTACACTCTTTCCTCGTTTCCTCTCCTGCATGTGTGTGTGTGTGTGTACACAAGCTGCAGAGTGGGTGCTTCCCTGTGGCTGCGGTGCAACACTGGACTAACAAAGGTAGGAGTTTTACTGTTTCTGTGTGTGTGTGTGTGTGTGTGTGTGTGTGTGTGTGTGTGTGTGTGTGTGTGTGTGTGTGTGTGTGTGTG
>JBBPDC010000002.1:7606995-7625292 GCA_037974485.1 Hemigrammopetersius urotaenia
ATATATGGACAGATAGATAGATTATGCACATGTGTCTGTCTATATATATATAGATTATTGTTCCATATTTCTTACACACCTGATATAACAGCCTGTCTATCTCATAGCAAACTGGTTTTATGGCATTTCATAAGACAAACTGTCTTTTTCATTATGCGAAACATTTAAATGGTGGATCAAAACAGACAGAACCGAGTCTTCTCACACTGAAAGTTTATCTAAGTTATGAGAGGTTTGACAGCACAGATTATTTTAACCCTTTCAGTGCCCTTACATTTCAGACCCCCCCCAACTCCTCATTCTCCTAACTGCATGAGCCTGAAGATGATATCTCCATCATAAACTCTGAGATAATGCTGGTGGGCTTCAGGGGGGTTAATATTTATGGAATGATTTCTAGGGTGAAGCGCTGTGGCTTGGTGAGGGGTTTATTTCTTCAGCTGTACGTGGTCGCAGCTCGCGTGTGAGGTTTGCGAGGGGTCCCGCGGCGAGAGAGGGGGCTGCACTTCATAAAGTCCCGTCAGTCCGAGAGGGGGACTCGGGACTAATTTAGAGACACTGGCCGCTCCTCGGGCTCTTGGGCAGGGGAGTTTCCTGCTTTCTCTCTCTCTCTCTCTCTCTCTCTCTCATTTCGCGTCGCGCTCGCTCTTTTTTTCTCAATGAGAAGGTGTCCTCTGTCTAACCTCTCAATTCAGAGCTCTGAAACAGGACACTGCCCAGAACTGCGATAGGCTGCCGGGAGAAACGCTCTGCCCCCTCCAAACGGAGCTATAAAACCTCCTCCAGCCGGCCTGCAGCTAACCACCCGGTCAGAGAGAGAGACTAGAGGGAGGGAGGACGTAAGACAGTGTGAATGTGAGAGAGAGAGAGCGAGCGAGAGAGAGAAAAGGGGAGGGAGGAGGAGAGGCTTTTAAATCCGATGACAGTGATAACTGTGATAGTTCAACTGAAGCGGAGAGAGAGAGATCCACCGCGCCTCTGTCACTTTAAGACTGTTACTGATTAGAGATGTGACAGGAAAGACAGAGAGAAAGAGAAAAAAGAGAGACAGTGAGGGAGACCGAGAGAGAGACCTCGTGTTTCAGACCGGTTCTCTCACTCAGGGCCGGTATCATGTGGGGGTTTCAAGCTGAGCTTGGTGGAGCTCCCCTTTTTTTTTTATTTTCCAGCAGTTCCGGAGCTGTGACAGCCTGCGAATCTGATCTCTCTCGGCTTCAGCTGTGTTTCTCTCTCTCTCTCTCCCTTTTCTCTTTCTTCCTCTCTCTCTCCGGAGCCGTGACAGCCTGTGAATCTGATCTCTCTCGGCTTCAGCTGTATTCCTCTCTCTCTCTCTCTCTCTCTCTCTCTCTCTCTCTCTCTCTCTCTCTCTCTCTCTCTCTCTCTCTCTCTCTCTCCTGAAGAGACTGGATTGGGGGGCATTCGGAGGAGACCCATGCATCAGCACAGGCACCCAGCCTCAGCCATCAGGAAATACTCCTTTCAACCAGACTAAGTAAGTGAACAAGGAACAAGGGGGAGAGAGAGAGAAAAAAAGAAAGAGACTGAAAGCTTAGGGCTGGCTACTAATGGATATCATATGGCCCACGTTAGAATGGAGAAATAGTTTGCAGATTTGAGATAACTAGACTGAGAAGGCTTCCGAAAGCGACTGTCAGGTTCTGCCTTTTTCTAACGAGTGTAATAGAAAGTTATGTGTTCGTGTGTGTGTGAGAGAGAGAGGGAGAGAGAGAGAAAGAGAGTCAGTGTGCATGGCTTAGGTCTGCCTTGTATGAAGTGTTCTCATTTTTTCTTAGTTTGTCACATGAGGAATCTTACAGGAGGGTAATAGCCGTTACAGTATCTGAAACTAGTTTTTGACTCTGATAGATCAGGCTGATCTGTGCTGAGGCTCATTTTAAAGGAATGAGACTCATCTGGAGTTTACATGCGGTTGTGTTTTTTTGGGGGGGATCCCCATGGTGGCTGTCATGATGAGTGTGCCCCCCCCCCCTCGCTGGGGGTCCCCCTACTGAGTAAGTGCCTGGCTTTGCGGCTGCTTCTAGTGAAGGAGAAGGAGGAACAATGCATACATTATTCTACACAGCACAACGCCGCTTCTTTATGAATGGCCAGGCCGAAGGCCAGGCCTGATTGGCTGGCTGCTCTCGGGTAATCAGAGGACAAATTCTGGTTTGCCGGCCGGCCCACTGGCTGTCACAGGGTGGGTGGAGACACCGGTGTTTAGATTTACAATACCTTCTGCCTCTCACTGACCAGCTGTTACAGTGACGCTGGGCCAGCGAGGCCATGTATGTGTGTGCCTGTGTGTGTGTGTGTGTGTGTTTGTTTGTGTGTGTGTGAGCATATGTGTTCATGAGTCTGTACAACTTAGAATGCAGAATGAATCAGTGGTCGAAAGGTCTGGGCTACATGTTTGTCTAGGGGGACTTAGTCACTGGACAAACACGGCATGTGCGTAGACGGCTGTGCTGGACTCAAACTCCAGCTGTTGTTCTTCAGCATCCAGAGTAAATGCGTCGAACTGACCTTCAAACAAAAGTATTAACCACCAAGTTTGCAGGAGCTGAAGCCGTGGAGTTCAGGGTCGCATAACTTGTTCAGGCGAAACTGTGCTCTTTTCAGATTCAAGCTGCCTGAGAAGCTCTTTTGCGAGGAACCACAGATGAACTACTATACATTCAGTGGTTCTGATATTGGTTCAGTGGTTCTGAAAAACCCAGAAGGTTCATATTGTTACTCTGTACATATGTGTTGGGATAAAATACAATTGTGGACTGTCTGTGAGCCTGTCTTAAAGAACCTTGCATGTACAGTCCAGTGCAAAAGTTTGAACATTCCTGATCAAATGGATGGATGGTATTTTCTCAGTGAAAATAAGTTCACAACTACATAGAACACATTTAAATACACCATGTCCTGCATATTTTAAAGCACAATTATTTGATTGTTTAATAATTGTTTTTTTACCTAATATGTTGAATTCAAACTGTAACTGTATTAACTGTAACTGTACACTGTACAAGAAAATGTGCAAAAATGTGGGTTTAATTTCACTTAGAATGTAGATAGAAAGCATGCCAAAGGTGTGCACAAACCTTGCATAGAAGAGGATAAGACACTATTCAGGAACCTTGTAGCACACTATTAGTTTGAATAACCCTAATTAACATGTATGTAATTTACCATATTATAAATGATAGGTCTAAGGCAGGCTCTGTTCACACAGCCACCCTACACGTGTTCGTTCTGTGGATTAAAAAAGAAGTCATGAAAAAGAAGGCGAGATGGCTTGTGAAAGTCGTCTGAGAAAGTGCTCTCTGTTGGTGGAAGTGCTAGCATGGCTTTATCATAGGTCTAACACACAATGGCAGTGATGAAATTAGTTCTAATGGCAAGTGTCTTAGAGATATTTGGGTGGTTCCTGAAATTTGACATGACCACTATTTGAACACCAGAGCCATGAACATGTGGCTCTGCTAACTGCTAAGTCATTCTGCTACTCAGTTGTAGAGGCTGATGGTATATTCTGCATGTCCCTTAAATGGACAAAGTCTTCTAGGCTGCCACCTCACACACTAACCTAATTATTTTCCTGCCGGAAACGACCGCAAACAATAGCCACCCTAAAATTAGACCTCAAGGCTAGTGGCCGCCATCGGAGACTCCAGCCGGAAGTAGAGGAGCGGGCTGTGGGGCGTGGGGAGGGTGTGTGTGCATTTTCTGTTGGGCCGACGCCTCGTCCTGCCAGAAAGGAATGTGCCGGTCACACGTTGACCCCATGTGCGTGCGGCCCGCTCTCACGGGAAGGCGCGGCCCCCTCCCAGCCTCAGCCGCGTACATCCTTACACTCTTTGTGTTGTAGTGCTTCACAATACACACCACTCCCAAACCCCTCCCTCCAGCTCAGGCAGGCTCTGTTCACACGGCCACCCTACACGTGTTCGTTCTGTGGATTAACTGTCATGAAAAAGAAGGCAAGTTGGCTTGTGAAAGTCGTCTGAGAAAGTGCTCTCTGTTGGTGGAAGTGCTTGCATGGCTTTATCATGCAGCCGGGTTTCCGCTGTATCTGATAAGTGTCTGATAGTGCCGTGCGATGTGTAGATAGTATTCTGACGATATGATTAATGTACAGGATTTGAGCAGATAGGGGAAACCTGCCCTCCCTCATTAGCATGATTCTGAACGACATTATTTGGCCTAATCAAGCTCCTACTGTTTAGATAGTGCTTAAAGTTTAACAGTGTCTGTGAGCAGCCTTGAATGTGTACTTGTTGATTCAAGCGTGTCGGCGTTTTGGAGTTTTTGAGGTCGCATTTCTGAAGCAGTTGGAGTTTCGTCGACACCGGTGAATCATCAGGTAATTTTTTTATGTAAGAGAGAGAATGGAGTGCTCATTTTTCACTCAGTGTTCAGAAGTAACACCTACACTCAGTGTGGCAGGAGTGGCAGGTGGAAGCGGGGGGGCCCTTGATTACGTTGGCACATTCAACCAGAGTGGAGAGTGTATGGTCACGCCTGTAACGTGTCCAAGGGTGTGTCCAACAGTGATGTCACTAAGTAGGTCATCGTGCCATGCCTGCCATAAATGTGCCATAAGGTCAAGGTTATGTGTCGTGCAGACAGATCTGAGATTGTTCTCTATCTCCTGGCCATACACTTCTCCGTTTACACAACAGAAAGAGACTCTCAAGCTTGAAACGCGTGGTTGTGAAGATTGGTATCCTTTAAACTCTGTGCATTTCTTACCTGCGCTGTTATCACACCTGAGTGCTGTTGGTAATGACAGTTGAGATATGAGACACGATAGTGTGAAATTGAGAGTTGTGTGTGTGTGTGTGTGTGTGTGTGTGTGTGTCTGCCTGTGTGTGACGTATGTACTCAGGTAATGGCAGGGCACACTTTCGCACACACCCACCTTTGTGTGTCGGCTTGCCCATATTTGGGCAGTGTTTCCTCACCTGAGCAGCACACAGGAGGTGCCATGAATTCCAGTAAGACCAGGGTGGTAAGGAAGAGGCTCCACAAGCGGAAACATGTCATGGAAAAAAAGAATCAATGAAGATGGAAATGTAAGCTCCAGTCTTAGTCTCGCACGCCAGTATTCGCTGTTTTTGCCCCGTGCTAAAAAACATTAGTTGACACGAGGTTAAGGTGTAGACTGACATGTAAGTAGTCACCCAAATCTTTTTTCCATCTATACATCCCTGAAACCGCTCTCAACCCTCTCAAACTACATATAGATCTTGAGTGAGGTGGCACAGACTTGTCTGTGGGATTTAGTGTGGCCCACTGAAAAAAATTAAACAGAGAACCTGAATGCTGGGGGCAGCCTTTGCATACATGAAAAACCACCTCAGGAGTGGGAGTGTTGATCTTGATTTTTTTGTTGGCAGTGACCGTCATAAATACTGGAGAAATTAAAAGCTCAGTCCTCTCCAGTCCTGCTGTTTTCTAAAATGGCTGCCTGTTACAAAGAAGTCTTATTTATTATCATGGCTCATAGTAAGTTGTGTCATACTGTGTCCTAAACCACAAGAACAAATCTTTGGCACTTAATGACGAGCTGGATGTAGTTTTGGAGGGATAAGTGTTTATTAGCAACATTAATGCCATAGCTCTAAAGAAGCCAAACTTGGACCGCACACAAACTTTGTCTGATTGACTACAATTGGGGTGTTGTGTGATATTGTATTAATTCAGTGAAAATTTGTTTTAATTAAATTTGTTGCCAAACTTTTCCTTTAATCCAAGGGAGTTTACATCTGTAATGACATAGGAATTGTAGGTCTCTTTGTCCACTAAGGGCCCATAAGTTCATTTTGGTGACAAAAGTTTAGAAGCTGAATTTAGATGCGGTATTTACATCTGGAGTCTGTTTCTTTTGTCTCTCAACATGAGGACCAAATAAGTGTCAATGCTGATAAAGCAAGCCATCATGAGGCTGCAGAATGTGAGTAAATCAGAGACCTAACCCAAACACTAGCAGTTAAAATCAGCTGTTTGATGCATTCTTAAAAAAAAGACAGTATGCACAGATGGCCCTGGAAGACCACAGTAGTGAATGACCAAAGTATGAGCTCAATCGAGAAAAATCAGTTTTAGCCATTTAACCCATCAAGAAAACTGTTCAGGAAGTAGAGACAGATATGTCATAGACTACATAGAGAATACACCACCATGACCTCAGTAGATTTGCCATAAGATGCAGAACAACAAGCCACATAAACAGAAAAGACAAGTCGTTGTTCAGTAAAAAGCACATGCAGTACATGCTCTAAACAGAGCTCTCTAATGAGACAAAGTCTCTAATAAAACAAAGTCTTCTGGACAGATGAGATGAAGATGAACTGTACCAGTGGGGACAATATAGAAGAAACAAAGTTTCTGCAGTGCATAGGCATGATCTTTCCCCTGATATGGCCTGCCTCACTTGTCTTTATTGATGATGCATCTGCTGATGAGTTCTGAAGGGCACAGATGCACAATTCTGATTCAGTCCTGAACAACACTGATTCAGTCACATGCCTAAAAAAAACTAAGCATGGCACTTCACTTTCCAACATGACAACCAGAAACATGAAGCTTAAGTAATTATGACGTTCGGAATGTTCCAAACTCAGTCATCAACTGTGCAGCTCTAAAGTTCATTCCACCAACTGAGAAGACTAGACTGATAACCAAAAAACCCACACAACAATCAGAAACTTCATTAAATTTGATTAATTTACTGGCACGGCAAGACTGGGAATTTTAATTGAAAAATGCCCAGGATTTTAATTTTGGAAGCAAAATGAGCACATTCTTGGGTGAATATTATTAGGATGATAAATAAAATCAAAAGAACGTAAAAAGATTTTAGTGTCTGGCAGTCACTGTACTAAGGATATGAATTTAGTTGAAGGTAATCTATTCAGATCCTTATGGAAAACAACCCTGAAGTGGTAGACTGTGTAAAAAAAGCTATGAATCTGCCGTTATTCACCCAACATATAAATACTCTGAAAATAATACATGTCAGTACTTCAACCTCATAGTCCTTGTTTCATTTCAAATCCAGTGTGCTGGAGTACGGAGCGCAAAGCAACAAAACTGTGTTGCTGTCCAAATGGTTCCAGGCTGCTCTGTATATTCTTGAGGTTTTTATATATCTCGAGGGAGGCAGAACTGTTCAAACAGAATGCATGTTTTGTTTGAAGGCTCTGCTTTCTGCAGGCCTCTGAAATGGTCTTGTGGATGTTTTGGTGGAAGCACTGGAGCCGGGGCACTGGCAGCCCCACTGAGGATCTGCTCCCAAAACTCTTTACAGCCTCTACGATGTGCGCTTGGGGTGGATGTGGTTCAGATATCAGTGGCAGGGTCAGCACGCTCTCAAACAGAGTGAGTATTATTGCTATTTTAAGGAGCGTTGTGCTGCTCTAATGGAGCAGAATTTATCGTCCTTCATTTAGGCGTAATGCTATACGGTTGAGCGTGGTTCAAGAGCACAGCTGAACTCGGGGTAGTTCGGGGAGTCGTTCACACTGGGGAATAGGTCCAGAGTGTGTGAGTGTGTGTGTGTGTGTGTGTGTGTGTGTGAGAGAGTGTATGTGTAAGTTGTGATCCGATGAGCCAGACTCCTTCATTCAGGCTTGTGACCCTTCCAAGAGCTTGTAAAGGGACTGTAGTCTCTGCAGTGTGTGCCAGCCCGCTCCCCTCAACACTGGAAAGGGGCTCATTCTCAGCAGAACTATAAGTGAAATTTCCAGTGGCTCAACTTGGATGGCAGGGTGAGTGCGTGCATCTGTGTTATCCTTTATGGGTGGGACGTCAATGCACTCAGCAGAGTGGCCGAGGATCAGCTTTCCCTTTGAACTCGACACGTCCATAGAGCTTCACCTTAATAAAGGCTGCGTTTAAGAGCCATAAAGCACATGAATGTCTAGGCAGCCAGGCACTGGATGGAGGGGGGCTGTGGTCCTGCTGTATGCAATGGGAGGGACGTCTTATGCTGCATGACCTCTTGGGAAATGGAAATGTAAACTGTACCTTTTCCCTGGCCTCTCGATCCTTATCAACGTCATTTAAAGGGGTCAGAATCAATTACACTCAACCCCTCCAATTTTGGAGCAAATGGCCTTATCTGATAGGCTCCTAGGCTAATGGAATTACACGCTAATTGGTGGAAAGTCAGTGGCAAGCAAAGATCTAACTCTTGCCTCCCAGTGTGTGGGGCGAGTAAGCAAACGGGAGTGAAATGGATCTCTTTCAGGTCTCTGATGAAGGCCCAATGGACCCCCAGCAGACCTCCACACGTCGTTTTATTAGTAAAACCCTAATCAGGAGATTACCGACTCCGAGCCGCCTTGATGTAAGCCTTCATCAGGGCAATCGCAGCTGAAGTCAGGATCCTCCTCAAATCGAATATCGACTTTAAAAACAGCCTGTCAGCCTCTGCAATGAAAGGGGACCACCTCGTGGTGAAGGCGATATGGCTCTGTTTTGACCTACACAGTGCCCCCACCCCTGCACCCCACCACCCCATTTTGCGCACATTACTCTGGGAAAGAAGCCATGTTCAAGAGGCAAGTGTATCTTCGCAGGAAGTCCTGACAGAAACTGTAACTGACATTTTTAAGACGGCTTCCACCGTTAAGGCAGGAAGGAGCAGAGCGCAGAAAACCCAGCGAGGGTGTTCAGAAGAAAATCGATTTTGGTCAGAGTATGAGTGCTGGCTGGCAGAGATTAACATTAGAGAGGGTCACCCTGTTACAGAGTCGTACGTAAAAAAATGAGTCAGGTTGGCCATGAGCAACAACAAGGCTCCTTTCAGTGAAATATCACCGAGGACAGCGTGCACTTATTTCTAAATAATTGCTGTAGGTCTTGCTTGTGCATGCATTATTTCCTAAATGCCACTGGAGCCTGGTCCTCATTTTCTCACATTCTGTCTCTAGTTTTTTTTTTCTGTTATTGCTGTTAGAGAAAAATCTTACATCCCATTATATTATGTGGCCCATTACATTTCATGACAAAAGAATGAATAGAAATGGTTTAAAATTATTTGGCAAAAAACGTGTAATATTGAGATCCATTTTTGTTGTGATATACACACACATCGGCCACCAAAAAAGCAAATTTAAAGGAGAAGAAAAAATCTTATTTCTACTTATTTCTAAGGAGTCGTTTTAATTATTACATTTTTAAACAACAATTGTTACATTTTTTTAAAAGTAGCTTGTACTTTTAAAAGACAGATATGGAGATATGAGGTTTTGTTCTGACAGCGACAATAAATGAAGAAGGAAGGTACACATTAGGGAGAAGGTATACATGTAGATTAGGTAGACGTGTAATGCCTCAAATATGCTGTTAGACAGCTGTTTGTTCAGCTGTGTTATGCATTTTTTTCACGAAACAGTTGTTTGTTTACTGGTGCACCTGGCTAATGTCTCCTAATTAGTACCACATCTTCTGTGCTTTGTCATTTGACCTTATGGAGCTTGCTGATTGGAAATTGCTTACAGAGAATTGCATGAGACAACAGAATTTGTGCAAATGATGTGTCACACATTTTTAAGGGGTGACCGAACAACCGAAGCGGTCGAAGTACAGTTGTATTGCAAATGGCAAATATTGCATGAAGGTTGCATCGTGTAACCTAAGCCTTGCACCCAAAAACGGAACCCGCACACACACATACAGACACAATTGCACACCCACTAGCACTTGCTCCCCCCTTCTTCCCTCCCCTCGCTGCCCCACCTAATGATTCAGTTCCTGTTCAGTGGCAGACAACGTTGACAGAACTTTGGTCAGGGGCTCGGCTCCTCTCAGAATGTGGATGTGGTCAGGCCCAGTCATCTCTCGGGCAGCTCAGAGGAAACCCACATCAACTGAAACACGCTGGGGCTCCAGGAATAGCCTGGCCAGCAAGGCTACCCCCGCAACCCCCTCCCACCTCTCCCCACCCACTTTCAGCCCTAGAGCAAAGATAGTAAAAATAGTGAGGAGTGCAAGTAGTACCCGGAAAGCAAGTTGCGGACCTGCCAGACATCTGCTTCACCATCAACATCAACAGACCCACTGCTTAGAGCTAGACACTGGCAAAAAAGAGAAGTGACCTCAATTAGTGTTTCTTAACATTATCTCATCTTTCTAAAGAGCACATAATAAATGACTATTAATAAGAATAATAAGAAGCAACAAGAAGGAACTCAATGAAGCGAAATTCTGCACAAACAGATTTATTAAATGATTTGATTCAATATGAGTATTTTTGGAAGATTCAGAATTGTTATAAGAATAACATGCCACTTACATCAATGTGACTGAAGGACCTTTTGGATAATAGAGATATATAGACAATAGAAATTCCCTTATTGAATTTTTATGTCTAAAAATATGAACATACGAATTTTTATTTGACCAAATTGGGTGTTATTATTGAGTACCATCACAAACAGTTTATTAAGCATTTTGATGCTACCAAAATACCACATGCCTTTTAACACTTTTACTTTAAAGACCAGGGTACTTTCCAACCACAGTTTTGGGGGACTAGAGTCAAAAAGTCCTGGGCAACTCTTCATAATTCCCTGATGAGCGGTGTTGTGGGCAGGCAATAGTTACAAGCTATAGGTTTCCAGGGCTGGAGTTAAAAAAACACTGGTAAAACAGCTTGTATCTCTGCTTCAGGCTTGCTATGATTGATCCTAAAGTATTCCATTTTAAGTTTAGCTCAGCACTTGTTCCTCTCAGAGTAGGCAGAATGTCATTCGAGTTTGATTTGGACATGCTGTGTTAAATCAGTGATTCCCGGAATGGAACCAGTGCTCTCAATCTCTTTATCTTTTCTGGGTAATAACTCCTCCTCCTCTTCGTCTTGAATCTTCCCCTCTTTGGAAGGAGTTGCAGATTCAGAGGAAGAGGTTCTTAGGCTCCTAATTGTGGAGCACTGAAGGACTGACTTAACTCTTATCACAGGGACGTACTGGGTTCAGGTCCCTCTCATTCCTGAAGACTCTGCTTTCCATTATAAGAGGGTCATGCTCTCCCTGTTATTTGTCGATTATGACAATTACTGCTTCTGTCCTGCGATCACTATAGATAGCAGTAGCTTTGGTAACTGGTTTTCTAATAGCCCACCAGAGTGTGATATACTGAGATTTATGTGTGTTAATAAAAAAAATAGACTCACCCACTCTTTTTCTTTGTTGCAGGTCTAGAGGGCTCAGATGTGCCAGTTCATTTCACAAACTATGACTTCAGACGCTAAGGTAAGACATTTTACTTGCGCAATATATTTGCTTTGTCGCAAAATACGAAACTTTAGTATTAAAGCATTTTTTTACATATTTTTCGTGTCTGTAACCTGCTAAACTTTAGATATCTTTTAGTTTACACACGCAAAGACAAGAAATACCTAAGGATGTCATCAAATGTCATAATTTAATGCATTCAAGTGAATCATTTATAGTTATTAAAATAGAAACAAGCCACAGGGGGTCTGAACCAGTCTAACCATCATTGATTGGCTGGGCTCCAATCGATAGCCAGTTCAAAATCATAAAAACAAATACACACAACATTAAACCACTTGCTACTCCATGTAGGATAGTGCTCACATACCCCTGGGGACGTTTTCTGTCTTGTATTGTCTGGATATCCCGCAGGCATAATGTTATTTCTGGGAGATTACGAAGGAATGTGCCTGAATCCTCCTGGTGTCTATAGGTCATTATTGAGTTCTCCAGGATGGGAGCTTCTCCCTGGGGGCAGACAGCAGAGCTGCAGCAGGAAGCAAATACTTCCCTAGGGAACCTTAGGCAATACTTTCCTCCATCACAACAGACACACACTCTTCATATTACTTGTTCAGATCACTTGCCTTTTGTGTGGCAGTTACAAGGTTTATCTTACTTTGCCAGCAAGTTAAGTGATTTCTAAAATCTTTCACATATTGCAGAATATAGTTTCAGCACTACAGAAACTGCACCGTTGATCTGTAAACTGATCTGGTGTGAGAATGTTAACATACAGTGAGCTGAAACACAGTGAAAGCATTAAATAAGCAGTAGAGTCAGACTCCGACTCTAACAGTTAATATGCTCTTTAATCGCCAGTGTTGGGGAGCGGCCTGCAGGGTATACATTGCTCGGGAGGCCCAAGCAGCAGGCGTTCCCCCAAAAATGGACGCAAAACATGAACGTAATAAATTAAATTGTCATGTGGCTTGGTGGTGAACTGTAGCCAAATTCTAATTTTAATAGCGAAATTCTTCAGTCCTAATAATAAATATAATAAAGGAGCAGTTGTACCATAAAAAGGGTGCCTGTCCAATCATCATCTAGACTTTAGGGTGTTTGGAATGAGTAGTTGTTCCACTTGAGGAAAATATGTCAGCAGTGCACAAAATAACAAAACTAATAAACTAGAAAGAGCTTAAGCACAAAACCAAAGATTTCTATGTTTTCATAATAAAAGAGTTCTAAGATTTTTCCTCCAGTCTGACGCCACATGACGGACAGGCATAGAAGTCTTTTTTAATAACAAATGTAATTGTCATTCTATACTCAACCTTAAACTCTAGTAGGCTTTGATACTCAGTCCTGACCTTTTACAGCCAACTAGTTAAGAGCACAATTTATTCTACCAGCTCTGCAACCTGCTAGAACTTTTGTAGGAACTTGCACTCCCAAACCCACCTCATTTTATATTTAAAATTTGTTCACACTTGTGGAGACAAGAAATACTTAAAGATGGCGTAACACATTCGAACTGTCATAGAAGAACACATTCGAGCTGATAATTTAGCTGGGTGCACCCAAACCAGAGCTATAACAGCATGGAGTTTCATGTTGGAGCTATAGGGCTGACAGTGTTATAAAATGCCACAATGCCTTGTCAGCACAATGTATACATCAGACCACAAACACACATTCCACTTAGTCAACATATTGCAATTTTTGCACCATCTTCTTGAAAGTGACAAGTCTGACTTTACAATTCTTGTTTTTATCATGTCTCTGCAGGGACCTTTACCCTGACGCTAGACCACTTATTACTGAATAACAAGCCTTATAGCAATATTCTAGCAACTTCGTGTGGTAGATTGATCACACTTTGACCATGCAATGGAAAGGACATACTGTTTCTAAGTGTCTCTGTGCCTCCCGGTTGAGTATGTTGACCCTGGGCAAGCTCAGCATCACCCACCAGAGGCCTCGCCAGAGGCTGATCAGGCATGCAGCAGTTAGAGCACTGACAGCTATAGCAGGGACAAAGTGCTGGAATTCAGAAAGGGAGGGGGGGCAGGAGAGGGAGAGCAATTCCCTTAATAGAGAAAAATTGGAGTCAAGTGACCATCAGCTGGTCAAAGAATGTTTGATCAATACAGTCACAAGGTCTCAGGTATGCTGAGCTGGAGCCATTACAAGAGGGTGCGGAGAGCGCCTTCACCCGCTCTGTCTGCTCAAGTCACTCAGGGGTGAGGGAGTTTGTTTTGAAGCATTAACATAATCCCATACATACTTTCACATTTGTCACGCTGCAGTCGCGTTCATAGCATCCGGCGCAGCAGATTGGTGCGGTCCGGGTCAGCGTCTTGGGATGGGGACTTTCCCAAGTGTTGTCTGGTTTCTCACTTTCCTCACAAACACAAATTTCTTTTGCTGATTATATGGTAGGGCACCATGAGTCAACTGTTTGTGACTTCTTCTGTTACCAAATTATTTTTTCTTATATATAACTTATATAGCTTACAGTTTTAGGTGGATGTAGGAGTCTTGCATAAGGACTCTTAGTACTGTATTTTGATGTGTTTGCTCAAGAAGGGAATTGAAACCCTGCCTGCTTTGTGGACAGTGACAGTTTTACCCACTACACTGCAACAACCTCAATGTTTGATTACACGTGCAACATTCAGCCCTGTATGAAGCCCCCAATTTTTTGTCTACAATTCCCACCTGAGTGTTTCTGCAGTCAGTCTTGGCGTGAAGATTGATAATACCTTCTGCTTTGATGCTCATGTTGGTGCTGTGGTTTCTTCTTCTTTTTATCATTTGAGACGCTTGGCTAAAGTAAAGCCATTTTTGACTAGATGCGATCTAGAGACTGTTGTTCATGCCTTCATTACCTCACGCCTAGACTACTGTAACTCTGTCTTATTTGGAGTTAGTCAGAGTACTGTAGCTCGCTGTGACACCAATTCTGGCTGCTCTACATTGGCTGCCTGTCAATTTTAGAATTTGTTTTAAAATTCTTTTACTGGTGTTTAAAGCATTGAATGGGCTGGCTCCGGCCTATCTGACTGAGTTGCTGCAGCCATACGTCCCTGTTCAGACACTCCGATCCGAGAACCAGTTGCTGCTTTTGGTTTCCAGAACTTTTCTGAAATCGAGAGGAGATAGGGCGTTCTCGGTGCCGGGGCCAAAACTAGGGAATACTGTTAGGCTCTCCTCATCAGTAGCGGTTTTTAAAACAAGGCTGAAGACCTATTTTTATGATCTGGCTTTTAACTCCGTGGGTTAGCTGTTGTTATTATTTTATATGATTGTACATTGTAATTTTTATTTTGTCAGTTTTATTATTCTAATTGTGTACAGCACCTTGGTGACATGATTCATGTCTGTAAGGTGCTCTATAAATAAAGGGTGAGTTGAGTTGAGAGTTCAGTTGATATATGTGATCACACTGTATTTAAATGCCGGATTCAGTGTTTTGCAACTCAAGCCACAACCACCACCCCTCATCCCCCACCACCCTTCCAGTCACTCATATGAGCAAAAAGCATTGTGAAACAAATGCGCTCTATGCATGTCCCCCAGCTGTAGCAGGTCTGATTGGTTAACAAGGAGCGATGAACAGTGCTTCACATGCAGCGAAGCCATGGCTTCTGTCTGTCTACCTTCCTGCCTGAAGGCTAATGGAGAAGAATGAGAACTATTTGCAAGTCTTAACAGTGTGCTTAGAAATGCCCATCAGGAAATTATCCCCACACCCATTCCCGTCGCTCTGTGTGTGTGTGTGTTTGTGTGTGTGTGCAAGCAGAAAGAAGGACTGTCCTCACATATTCATATTGTCTAACCACCCTTGTCTCTCCTGTTTTCTCAGTGAGCCAAAGACGGGGCCGGTGCAGCGAGGACGACTCGGCCGGGCGTCTTAAGGCCACTCTTGTGCCGTCCTGTTTGCTCATGAGGTGCTCAGTAGTCAGTGTAGATCCTGTTTTGCAATCAGCAGCTACATCTGGCTACTGGGTCTCTGATGGCATTCAACTTCCTGTTGGCACATTCCTTTCAGATTGTGCGGTATGTTATCACAATGTGGGCTTCATCCTGTGACCACACAGAATAGCGCTCTCTGTGTCACAGGCACTAAAGGAGGCCCTTGTCAGAGCACACGTTCCCCTTTCCGCTACTCCAAAACGCTGTCTCAGACGCTTGACCTCTTTGTACATCTCTATCAATGTGTTGTTTTCTCCTCTATTGTTTCCACAAATAATTTGACATACATTCTGCCATACAGCGGCATTGTTGAGGCAACCCGAAATTATTGCAGGCTGGTGTTTTGACACAGCGGCATTGCACCAATGAATGGATCCAGCCATTGTCTCTCGGCTGACTGTTGAGGATTCAGTTTGAGTGATTAAATCACAAAGGACAAAGGCGAGATGTCACATTCTGTGTGTGATTAGGCTGTCACAGCGACTATGCCTTCGCTTGCATAACGAACGGCACGGCAGAAACGGCAGAAAGCCCGTCATTTTTTTTTTTTTCCTCGAAGGATGGATTCTTTTGTGTCATCCCGAACCTGGCATACAATGTAGATTTCTGTGTGGTACAATCTACAGCTACATTGTCTGCTGGGTTTCAGGCTGGCCACGCATTCTCCTCTCCCCAGTTCGACAAGAGAATAGGTAGGTAAAAATCTAGTTTTTCAATGTATATAAATACTGAGAACACAATAAAAATGGTAATGGAATGAGCATTGATATGACTGTGTGTTTCTCATTACCTGCTTGGAGAGAACTGTACAGCACTGAGCATTCTATTTGAGTACACATAGTTTCGGTAATGGTGTTTGCAGGGCCGCAAGGTCCATCCAGTGTCTTGACAGACTGTCAGAATATCTCCCAAGGATTAAAAACTGAATCCGGGATGTGCCAACCGTCTGCTCTATCCTTATCATCATTATTCAGAACACACGCAGAAATACACTCACACAAACAGTTCGAGTATCCCACATGAACTTAATATGTTTAACAAAACCACAATCAGCCACAAAAAAACTCACCCAAATAACACTCTAAAGCTAATGACTAGTCCCAGTGTCATTTTGGAGAACTTTGTTCATCGAACTCTTCCTAGAAGCAGTCACAGAGCTGATGCAATCCTTCACAGGAACACTGTGCTGCGCTTCACACACCCCTCGCTGCATTTCATTCTCCATGTTTTGACGCTATAATAACTATGCATGCACAGATCATTTTTTGCCACCCCCCCTTACTGAGACTCAATAGGTACATTATGGCCTCGGGAAATGAACAAATCCTCTGAGCTCTCAAAGTGCCACATGCATTAATACAACTAATAACGCCTCGGTAACACAAAATATACACATTAACAAAAAGAATAAATATATAAATAAATGCTGTTGATTTGGCGAACAATACAGCTTCCAGCTGTAGCTCTGCATTTGCAAGTCTACCTTTCGCCATTTGTTCCACTGTGCCTGGGTATAGCCTGCGCTCAGCGGGAGCGGGCAGCCAGCACAAAGCCGGACTGCAGTAGGGCGTGCGCTAATGGCCTCGTCTGGTCCAGGTGTTTCCAATGATGCTGCTTCCCCCCGCACTACTGTTTGGACAGCAGGAATGTGGAGGCAGCTCAGGTGGTCAGGAGGGCCTCATGTGTGCCATAGCTTTGGCCGTTGGTGAACACTGGAATCATTTCAGTGAAACAACAGGAAAAAGTAGAATACAACCAGAGGTTATCCAGGAACAGGCCGCTTCCCTCCGTCTGCTGACCTCTCGCTTGAGGCATGTCAGTGTGGCTATGTGCCCTCTGTTTCATCGTCCCTGGAATTTAGCTTTGACACTTATAAATGACTGATGTCACTAATGCACGCAGTACTTCACTCATCAGGAAAAAAAATCACAGCTGATTTTTTTTTGATACACAAGAAAGCTGTAATTGCACTGTAAGATCTTCAAAAGAGGCTTGCGACCACAAGTTTAGCTTCGCAATCCAATGGGAGCAAGGATTTCCAGAGGGTGAAGCTGTCCAGAGTGAAAGTATTTCAGAAATGTAAACCTCTGAATGGTGTGTAATGGGAGTAAATCGCTCCTTTGATAACTTGTGAGGCAAGTGCCGGGTGATGACATCAGCGGGTGTCCTCCAGGGGCATGTTGGGGCATGGACGGAATGCTAATTGATGCTCCATTGGGGTCTCCCTGGAGCTACAGCAGGGACTGATGGGTCAGGAGGCTTAGAGCGGAGGCAAGGCTTTTATCTAGATCCCCCCCTCAAACTGAGCTTGACACTCTTATAGGTCAAAGGTGAAGCAGAGTTATCCCCATCTCCATGACTCCACTGATGTCATGAGCTCGTGATCCAGTGTCACAGTGTCTTTGGCGAGTAACGTGACTGCATCAACACTACATGCAGCATTCTGCCTGGAAGCAAATGCACTCAAATCCAAAAGACCCATAAATGAATATTCACTCCAAACTCTGTACAGTCCATATGTAGAAACTATTCTTAAAAACATCAGTCTAGAGCAGTTTACTGCCTCCCATTCAGGCTGAAGTTATGAGCTCTGTTTCATTAATGCTTTTTGATTGAGGCACAGTATAGGGCAGGCAATCAGGACAGAGGTCATTTACATGCGTCAGTAAATGACCAGAGGAGTTAGGAAACTGTCATGCATACATGAATTATGACTGTTTTTGATACATAAACCCACACAAATGTTACTAATGGACCCTGGTGGAAAAAATATAATACAAGGAAAATGTAGGTTATGGGAAAGGAAGAAAGTTCACTTTTATACAGAGAAAAGTTTTTCACCATTCATGAACCAAATAAGGTTCTTTTGTACCGTCACTCTAAAAAAAAATTTTTTTGGCACTTATATTCTAAAGGCTGTGTTTCTCTCATTGTCTCACAGAGATCTGATCAAGACCATTAATCAAATCTAATGGTTCTCATAACAACCAAGGGAGCGTCTCCTTAAAAAAATGAAAAACCAGAGGTGGACAGTAATGAAGTAGATTTACTTGAGTACTGTACTTAAGTAGAGTTTTTGAGTATCTGTACTTCACTT
>JBBPDC010000002.1:7626515-7645620 GCA_037974485.1 Hemigrammopetersius urotaenia
AAAATGTACTTTTAATACTTAAGTATTTTTAAAAGCAAGTACTTCAGTACTTTAACTTAAGTAAAAATTTGACTGCAAGACTTTCACTTGCATTGGAGTAACATTTGACCAGTGGTATCTGTACTTTCACTTAAGTACTAAATGTGAGTACTTTGTCCACCTCTGTGAAAAACACACACAACTGTATTGATCTGATTTGAATGTGGTGTAATGCCAGAACTGCTAAAAAAAAAAAAGGTAATGAAGAAACATTAATCTCAGTCAACCCTGACCTTTTAAGACAAGTGGAGCAAAGGGAGAACAGGATGAGAGGGGACACATTCAATTTGCACTTCTGAATAGTCTCCCTGTGTCTTGCTGTCCGTTACTCCAGTCCTCTGGCTCTAGGACTGGGCTGTAAATAAATACAGCAGGGAACCACTTGACGTGCAGTACAAAGCTGGGCCTATACAGCAAGGCTGGCTTTTATCTAGCACGTTTATATGCTATCCATCTGTGTGGCCGTGGAGAAGTGTACTTGGAAGTGCTTGTATCAGAGGTAGTACAGATGCGGTGTGGAAATTTTCCATGGCGTATGAGAATATTAGTAATAAAATCCCCCCTTAAAGAGCACTCGCTTGGGCGCTGTATTCTCCCTCAATACCTGAGTGACTCATAGAGAAGCTCTTAATATCAGCGCAGAGCTGACATAAACCCCCGGGCCAGGGGCAGATTAAAAACTGACGACTGAAGTTTCTACATTTCACTTAACTGCCGAGAGCCGATTCCATCTGCTCCGACGGGTGCCATGGAGACTGGCTTCCACCAGCCGCTCTGGCTGGAGAGGCGTTCGGTGTGAACGCTGCCTCCCTCCAACTGCTCCGCGAGAGGAGCCAATTGAGTTATCAAGAGATTTTAGCACGTTCTAATTAAAATGTCTATTCAATAACAATGACTGCACTCTCACTAAGCGATCTTTCATAAGTGATCGGAGAGATGCAAATAGGGAATTCCACTAACTTTTCCATTTAGTTGCATACTTAATCCTTACATTTAATACTTTTGCATTACTTTTGTATGCATATGTATGTGTGTATATATATATACATATATACATATATACTGTATATACATACAGTATGCAAAAGCATTGAAGTATTGATATATGTGTGTGTGTGTGTTCATGTATCTTTTCAAATAACTTGTTTAATATTTACATATTTGTTTGTTTATAATGAAAACGATATTCAATATTTTTCTTTGAGGACTTTTCAAGTTAAAATATTCTCAGAGCTATCCCAAAACAACAAAACAATCAACAGTATACTGATAATAATTACAGGTAATCATTTTCTGTAAATGAGCTTTTAAATGTACTGAACTCTTAAGACATCTGGTTTCTTTCACGAGTCGGTGTTCTTGAACTGAGTAGTTTACATCAAACATCAAAATGACTTATTACATTCATTTACATTCATTATGTTCATCTATGGTTCTCTAAAACAGTAGCTTTCAAACTAGTCTTCAGGGACCTCCAGATAGTCCACATTTCTGTTCCAACTTATTTCAGCTTGCAACACATCGGGATAGAGAAAAAATGTGGACTATTAAGACTATCTTTATAACTAAAGCTTTAAAGCATATTTTAGGGAACCAAAAGTGGTTCTTCTATGACATCTCACAACAAACGCATTATTTTTAAGTCTGTAATGTTGGCTATTGTCGTGTTGCCATATACAGAGTAAAGGCTTCTTTTATGTGAATTAATAACATTGCTAACTATGTAATTAAAGTAATGATTATTTAATTGCATTGTGGTATTAATATAATGACATTAATAACATAGTAATTATTATTTAATTACTTGATGGAATTTCAAAAATAAAAATAGACTACAAATGTTACTATGATAAAACGACAGTGTCCAAGACTGCAATGAGTTTTGCTCCATGACTGTAACATTTCATTTCAACAAAATACCTCCTCTTCTGCTAACAAAGACAAACGTGGAACAATTTGATAGTCGGCACTTTTGGCAGAATATCTTTGCTTGTTTCAACAAGCTACAAGGCTGGAACGATTCAGGAAAGCGCAAGAAGAGGGTCTGGTGTTCAAGCCAAAACAACAACCTGTGATTTTAAAATTGGTAAAAAAGAAAAGTTTGAAAGTTTAATAACACCCTAATTGTGACAACCTTACGTAAGCGTGAGCAAACGTTTACTAAGTACGTATCACAAGGCAGACGTAAATGATTTACGAGAAAGGCCAGATGACGCAAATCTACTAATGATGAAGATCAAGGAGCCGGAAGTCACCTAATTTAGCAGCCACGACGCAGATGGACGGTCGGGTTCGCGCCCTTTATATCAGGTTACTACACCCTGGAATGAGTCACACGTGATGGGATAGCCGTGGATTTAGGCAAGCAGCTCAGAACCCCTGGCACCCTCTCATATGGGTGGTTTCACGTTCTCACAAAATTACTCAGCCCCGGTTTAACTCTGGGGCTCTGGCAGACGATACACCCCATAAACAAGCTGCATGTCCTGTCCTGCAGTAGGATTGATGGTATTATCCTGTAGGCATCTCTGACTACCTCCCACAGAGTGTAAATACAATACACACATGGGCTCTTAACTACAGCATAAAATAGGCGATGATGTACAACACCAGTTCATACCAGCAGCATTGCCATGTGGACTGGTGTTGTACATCATTGCCTATTTTATGAGACTGAAGTCTAACTACTTTAAAGGTTCTGGAATTTCTTCTTCATTTCAGTTCAGTTTCAGTTAAGATGCAAAAATGGATCACTTCTGGTAGGTACTAGCCACTGCATACCAGGAACACCTGCCGTTATGGAGATGTGCTGATCCAGCCGCCTAGCCATCAAAATTTGAGCCTTGTCAAAGTCAATGCTTGCCCAATTTTTTTAAGAACTGACTTTTCATTTACTGCCTAATATATTTCACCCCATTACAGGTACTACTACAATAATATAACCAATGTAGTTCACTTCACCTGTCTTAATGGTTTTAATGCTGTGACTGATCATATAAATCCCTATTCAAGTGACAGCAGTTTAGCTTCCATTCACAATGAATCAGTGTTTTAGCCCGGTCTGTTTTTTTTTAATAAGGCAACAATAAAGCCAATAAGAACAGTGATCATTTGTATGTATTAGACTTAATGGTACAATAACAAAACAGTCTATTTAATTATGAAGGAATTAAGAGCGGAGGGAAAATTGTGGTTCATGAACCCACACAAATGTTATAAGTGAAGAACAATGCAAGAACAATGCACTGGCTCTTTAAGGATTTAAATGGTCCTGAGTTGTCAACCCACTGTCTTAACTTTAAGAAGCCTCTTTCCTAAAATTGCATGTAAATGATACATTTGCTTGCATACTCCAGTTTAAAGTAGTTTACCCGCATGTTTCAAGACCTGCTATTCACACTAATTACCATATTTCCACGTACTGTGTAACAAACACAGCGTGAGTTGCGCTCTTTTCTGAAAGGAATTTATGCCTTGTCATGGTGACTGTCTGGTTTATAATGAACATGGTTCGTCTCTAGTCACACTGGCATAGAGTCATATTATTCATAGATCAGAGGTTGTTGCACTGCTATTGAGTCACAACTGTTCTAGATCAGTGAGTGTGTGAATCAGACTCTTACACTTCTTACCTCGTAAGACCAGTGACCAAGGAAGAAGTTTGGCTTCGTTCTGATACACACATACACACACACACACACACACACACACACACACACACACGGCGGATGCGCCACGCTTCCCCTCTCCCTCCCTTCCTTCCTCCTTGTTCACTGTCATGATCCAAGGTGTGCACATTCCACACCTCATCCTGCCAATGGGGAAACAGGCAAACATGGCCACTATGAAAGCTCATCACTCACAACAAAACACTGCTGACCTCATGTCTACAGCCTCAATGGAAATTAACACTCCCATAACGATTACAAAAGCAATGAGGCGCACAGATTTTACCATTGTCACAAGCTCACAGCACAAGAAAGAGAATCTTATTAACAAAATACAAAATATTAAAATAAATCAATGTCCAATAAATAGTAAAGAAAAAAATGCCTTTATGATAATGCCAAGCTTTGCTAGTGGTTTCTAATACTATGTTAGTGTCAGGCTAATATTTATCCCACCTATGTGTGTTGATAAAAAATAATTTCATATTAATGTTAGTGGTGAATCTAACATTAGTTGCCATTTGTCCGGCTCCAGAAGATCTGATGAATGTGACACTTTTGCTTGGCGGGACCTACCTAGATACCACAGAGGAAAAAATCCTGATTGGACAATTCTCTCCAAATACAAGTTTCAAGATCTTAACCCTTTAGTTTTGATCCCAAATCTAATATCTAATGGTGAAATAAAAGTATTATAACAATTTGCGCTGAATTTAATTAAACACAATTAAGCATGGTCATGTTCAATCAGAAATTTTTTTTTTAAATTATAAGTATATATAATGGAGAGTTGGGTGATTTGGGGGGGGGGGGTTGTGCCACCTTCTATTTCTAGGGAATCTGAAGAAATCATGTGAGCACACATTTTTGAAAAATCAGCCATTTTACTCATCCTGCAAAAAAGAGATAAGCATATTTAACTTTCAAAGTAAAATTTCTATGATCATGTTTTTTTTATTGTTGTTTCTGAATTTTATAGACACACTTCACTCATGTTTTAGGGTTTTGGTAACTTACACTATGAGTCTATACAGCCACTCCTCTAAAGGACATGGACAGCAGTGAAAGAGGTGGAGAAGAGGTCCATTCGTCAGGTAGCGAGGCAGATGAACATATGCAGGATGACATTAAAACAATACATGGAGAAGAAAAAGATAGATAGAAATAAGGAGAAAGACCTGGCAGAACATATAAAGGCTGTGAACTGGCATTTCATGGGACCTGCCAGCTGGATCAAAGAGGAAAAAGCAGGTTAAGTGTGCATTTCTTAAGAAAAAGTCCCAGGGAACATTAATAATTATTTCCCCAGGAAATACTCTTTATCAGTTATCATCCTGCAGATAGTTCACAGAGAAGCAAAACTGGGTACTTATTCAGAGCATATAGGCATATGTAAATCTGAATGTAAACTGCAATGGATCAATAAGGGACAAATTAAGAAATTAAGAGATATGCTATTAATGCTAATAAAGGAGCTTTTAATCTTTTCTAGGATGTGATTGGTTTGCAGTCTTTAAAGCACACCACGATTTGTCATGCCATACTCCTGAAGCAGCCTTTCTTGGTAGGCTCAACGTAGGGGAATTCTTAGCCTTTGATGTTGTAAAATAACTTTAAATAAACCTTAAATGAGCAATTTTGTATTAAATTTGTATTTCTATAGAAATACAGTTTCCAAGATCAAAATCTACTGTTTTACTTCAATAATCAATGGCACAATTTACCCCAATATATTCTCTCCGAGACCGCCTTTTCTCAGGAAGCTATATTTCTTAAATACTATATTTCAGATCCAAAGTGATTGTTCCCAGGGATGCACCACATCCTGAAATATATGTACATATTTTAGTTGGAAGTATTACTGTCATGGCCTCGCTTTAAAGACACTTAAGGTAAAAAATGGCACAACTCACCCCACTCTCCACTATATATATATATACAGTATATATACAGTATATATTCAATAAATAGAGAGAGAGAGAGAAATAAAGGTGTGATTTGTATTATGTGTCACTTATCATTCTTTTCAAACCTCTTAATATCCAAAACTGGATATAACACATGATGTAATGAAATTCTTCCTCTTTTTTATACAGACAGAAATGATGGCACGGACATCAGATGAATGGGTAATTCAACAGAGGCATATTTTAACACAAACAGAGTGGAGACAGAATACACAAATACACAAATGAAAACGCTGGAGGGCATTACCTGGAGCATAACATCTTTAAAGAATAATCAACACACTATTATTCACACCCCTGCTCCCATAAAGCGCACAACTGACATGGCATTATGTGCAGTTTTTCCTAAAAAGAGATGTCTCTAGGCTCTTCAGTGTGCTCACATATTTCAGCTAGGGTGAGTTAACTAAAACTTATTACATTGTGACCAAAGGCTGCGGTTTAATAGGGCAGTCAATTATAGTGACAGAAATCAGAATAAAACCACTGGGAGAGTTGCAAAACATTATCACATTTACATTCATTTTGGGTTTTCTGGAAACTAATGTGTTAAGAGGTCTTTCTGCACCCCACCCCTACCCCCCCACTAAATGATATAATTTGTTAAAACTAGGTTTCAGACAATTAGAATATACTGGATCGGTCATTTAGGCTATTTGGGCTAAAGTATTGGGACACAGCTGTTTTTCAGGGTTTGTGCTAGGCCCCTTACTTCCAGTGAAGGAAAATCTTAATGCTTCAGCCTTCTGTTTTCCAGTTTTGTGGACACAGTTTGGGGAAGAACCTTTTTCTATTCTATTCCAGCATGACTGTGTCCCAGAGCACAAAGCCCAGTCCATAAAGAAATGGTTGGATGAGTTTTGAAACTTGACTGGCCACACAGAAACCTGACCTCAATCCCATCTAACACCACAGAGATGAACTGGAACATAGATTGCAAGACAGACCTTCTCATCCAGCATCAGAGCCTGACCTCATTAATGCTCTACAGAATGAATGGGCACAAATTCCCACAGAAACTCAAAAATCTTGTAGAAAGCCTTCAAAGAAGAGTTTAAGCTGCTATAGATGCAAAGGGGGACCAATTCCATATTAAAGTCTATGTGTTTGAAATGTTAACGTCCTTGTTGGTGAAATAGTCAGGCTTCCCAATACTTTTGTGCATATAGTGTACAGTGTAGTGCTATATCATTGCATACTTGCTGCAAGCTGAAAGTTAGTATGCAGTGATACTGCATAATAAGGGAGCTGGAGATCAAATGCCCACAAACCTTATTATTTGTTCAGGACAAGAGTGAACCTGGCTTTTATGTTGTGACCCGTTCGAGTGTCACTCTCTGCTTTTAAATGCTGCCTTCATTGTCTTGCCACGTCTCTGACCACATTGTATAATTTGGTTGACTTTACATGCCTCTGTGACCAGAAAAAAATATAATTTGGTAAAATTTTGTCAGAAAATGTGTGTCAAGGCAGAAGTGTCTCAGACATGACTACATATATTGTGGGAGGACAGAAAATATGTGTGGCCAGACGGAATTTCAGGGAGATTTCTGGCAACGGCTGGACTGAGACATGTTACAGCATGGACCTCTAAACTGATCTGCCACCTTCATGCAACCATTGAAAAGACTTCTATTTTTATTTGTGTGACTAAGATCTTGTAACTAAGGTGTGTCCAAAACTTACAGGGAGTCTTACAGGGATAAGCTTGAGATGAAAAAAATCTTTTTTAATGAAGTTATGGGAAAATTGTTCAATATTTTAACACCATGATGCCAGCTGCCTGAACATTTCATTACAAAGGGACCAATAAATATCGACAGAGCTACACAATGTCCTAGTTACAGAATTCACACAGTATACAGCAAAGATTAATAGTGTAAAAAGAAATAAAAAGTTACCAATCTTTTTTTTTTTACTTTTTGTAGAGATATCTGATTTAAAGAACGCAGGTTCAATTTTTATCCCTGATGAAGCCATTGTTATTCAATGTTGTCATATAAGTTTTGATCATTGATCGTTTATTTTCTTTGTATTTTTTTCATATATTTGTTTTAACTTCTGTTTTTTTTCACGTATTTTTGGTGACCTTCCTCTTCCTTATGAAAGAATGAAAAGAGCATGTAAGTAGCTGCATGAGTGAATGAGTGTATATATACATATATATATATGTATATATAGTTTTTAAGACTTCTGTGTGTTTTTGGATACAAAATGTTTGCTCTTTTCCAGCATCTGAAGTGTCTGATTTTTGTACAGTACTGAAGACAGATTTTTTTTGCTCTCTACACTTTAATCACTTGTTTGTCTCAGTGTAAGCTACTGCCAAGACCGTAAGTTCCTTGAAAGTGGCATCTTACTAAGCCAGTAAAAACTATTCCAACTCCAATTTATAAAGTAACTGGTCTAAAATTCTAGTGACAGTCTAAGTAGTATTTCTCAAAATGACATTATGGTTTATTACGTCAGCTTTGTACCAAAGAATCATTGGTCTTACTGCACCCCCACTCCCCACTCCCAACTCCACCATCCTCCAGTTTGTACTGTCCAGGGCTGTTGTGATTTCCCCCCTAGGCAGATGGCACAGCCTCACAGCAGAGGGCTAATAGGGAGACAGCGTGAGGCAAGTGGCTCAGCTGCCAACAGTGCGCTGCGTCTTGCCTGCCAGTGGATCTGACCGCCTGCCTCATGCCAGCACACACTCTTGGATGCCCACGGGTGCTCAGGCACTGGCCGAGCAGCTGACACAGCTTGGCTGGGCACCATTGGAGCCCTGACGAAGTGGAACAGCTCGCCTGTCAGGCAGTATCTGACCCGGGTCACGTGCCTTGTGACATGGGTAGGACTCCCATTCATGTGCCCTCCACAGAAAGGAAATGCTTGTGCAATATTAGGAGGAGGGGAAAGAAGCCATCAGTGATGGATAGAGAAGAAAAAAAAGAGGAAGAGAGCATGACAGCAATGGACAGCACATGACAGGAAACCCCTGTACAGCTCTGTCTGATTTTTTTTTCAGCCCCTCTCCACATACAAACACACACACACACACACACACACACACACACACACACACACACACACACACACACACACACACTTTATTCAAGTCCGCTTACATTTTCTGGACAGTGCATCAATCAGGCCTTCATTTATTTAATCTATTACAAAGTACATGATGGGATACATCTAACCTTATGACTCCATTCATTTGGGAGCTTGCAGTTCCTTTCTAAGGGCATCTCCAGGCAGCCCAATGCAGGATGGGCACGAAGAGTTAAAGCTACCCTTCACCACCGAGCATCCTCCACTCCGTAGCACACAAAGTGTTTTTGGAGTGAGTCCTTTTGTTTCAAGTAGCTTTAGAGGTAGGTGGTTGCCTAGCGACTGCCCCACGTTACAACGAAGCATTCTCGATGAAGTGTGCACTTGCGTTTGTGTGTGTAAGAGTGAGAGAGCGCGAGTGTGAGCAGGGGCGATAATCAGCTGAGGGCACTTTTTCCATCGCACCGGATGTTCCAAGGGCTCATTTCTTTCTAAGAGTGTTCAAACAAATGTTCAAATGCTGAGAATGTGCTCCTCTCAGCTCCACATACAGGCACAATATGTCATAAGCACAAAAGCGTCGACAAACAAACATCAACAAGTTTGACTTGTGTCTCAGGTGGGTATGAAAAGTTTGTTATTTTAAATACTCCCACTGCATATTTCCGCTTCAGATTTACACACACAATGTCTTTTGACATTGCACTGATGAATATGAACAAAAGGTATGGATAATTAAATGTATGTTTAAATAACAACAGTAATTAGTACACTAAAAACTCTTTCTTTGTTCTTTGTTGCAATGCCATTGTTGGCAATTACAGCTTCGGGGTGTTTAAAACAAGAAAAAATCAGCTTTTTACATTTGCACTTACAGCATTTAGCTGATGCTCTTATCCAGAGCAATGAACATCAGTGCTCAAATAGTCCACACCTGTTCTTCAACCCGTAAAGCTATACTTGAATCAAAGTCAGAGGTAAAGCAAAAGTAAGGAAGGCATGGAGTTAATAATATTTTTTTCTTTCCTGCGGAGGTGGGTCTTGAAGACAATGAAGGACGAAAGAGTTTGTTCCACCACTGGGGGACCAAGACTGGCTGCTGATATGTATGGAGGTGCAAGTCCATTCTTGGCCTGGAAGGCAAGGATTTGAACTTGAGCCTGTGAAGGTTCCTCAGTAATGGTGTTGTGTGTAAGAATTTTGAATCATTTAAAACTTGCCTTACAGCTGCATTCTGAATCAGCTGAAGTGCTTTTGTTACCTTCAGCAGAAGTCCAGTCAGTAGAGAGTTGCAGTTGTCCAGAGACTTTGTAGTTAGAAAGAGTTGGATTCTTCTGATGTTGTAGAGAAGGTATCTGCGTGTTCTGGAGATCTGGTTAACCTATGGTGGGAAAGACATATGACACCAAGATTTTTTACCTTCTTTGAAGGGATGGTAACTGAGTTCCTAACAGAAACAATGAGGCTGTGACTTTGTGATGGACTTCCTTTAAAAAGAGGAGCTCCATCTTGCTGGGATTTAGTTTGAGGTGGAGGGCTGCCATCCAAGAGGAGATGTCAGCCAGATAGTCTGAGATGCAGGTTGAGACCTGAAGGGGAAAGAGAGGCAAAAGTTGTCTGTCATCTGCATGAAAGTGGTAGGAAAAAACATGTGAGGTTATTACATCCCCAAGAGAAGCGGTCCAAGAACTGAGCCCTGTGGAACACCAGTGGATAATCTTTGTAGATCTGACTGGGAACCTTGCCTGGTACCTTCGGTCATCAAGGTAAGATGCAAATCATTGCCATGCTGTGTCCAAGATCCCAAGGTTGGGGAGAGTAGGAAGGAGGATCTGATGGTTGACTGTATCAAAGGCTGAAAATGGTCAAGAAGAATTAGAGCAGAAGACAGGTTGGCTGATCTAGCTGCATGAAGTTCATCAGAGACAGCAAGTAGAGCAGTTTCAGTAGAGTGAACTAATAAATCTATAAACATATTCATGAACAGTGTCCGTGTATGTTTTGACCCTGTGCTCTGCACTGGGTTCCACTTAGATAGCATACTTTGCTAACTAACATATCTAAAGAACATTAAATCTAAAACATTGTACAAGAATTATTACCAAGGAGTCCCATGTTTTTTTCGTCTGACCAGAGCATGGACTTCTGATGTGTCAAAATTCTTGCATGCAGATTTGGAATGTGCATATCTGTGTGTTTTTCCAACAGAGACGTGTTGTGTAGGTTGAAGAAGGTGGTTGTGGTGCAGCCTATTGTTGTTCCTGCTGCATTCAGTACTGCTGGCTTCTCTCTTACCTTCCTTATCATTAGTCTGAGAGAAATCTTACTGGTGCACCTACTTTCCGGACATTCTGCAGCTCTTTTTGAGGTACAGATGGTTAATCTCTTAGCTCTCATAATTATTCTGAGAGAAATTTAGTAAAGAGAGAGAAATTTTGTTGTGATTTAGGGAATTTTCAACTTGCACATTACAGAACAAATTGTACTGACAGGGATGTTTAAAGTCTTTACTAGGGCTCTGTAGGGTTTTTTGTAGAACTGTTTAACAATAATGATTCTCTGAGAACGCCAGAAAGCTCATCCATCTTCAAAATTGCCATTTGTTGAATGAAATATTCCCAAATAATGGCAACATCTTTTATAATGACACAATGTTGCAATTTGCATAGAACATTTTTTCAACATTTTAACCATAACATATGTGATCATCCATTTTTTCCCACACATCATTGTGCTTTTTCACATGATAACACACGTTATTGTCATTGTACATATCATTCAAGCATGCATATATTGTGACAGATTTTTCTTTCCTTTCAGTTGCATACGTGTGAACATTTCAGCCTCACTCCTCCTCATTTTTTCAGTGCAGTCATATCATCTGTTAATGTACCTACAGCTTCATTAGTCATGGTTTGATAAAATGGTTATGAGTGCACACCCACTGAGGACATTTAATTTTGACCGAAGTGACATATTTTGGTTTGACAGAGTAAATTTATAAAGTGGATTATAAAGGTTAAGGATATTAAAGGTTAACATCTTTGACGAGTGTGCAGGAGAAGCTAATGTTTTTTTTCCAACTTATTTTGTATTAAGAGAGCAGTCTGTAAAATATACCATCACTACTCACAGACTAAAATTATTTCCAATGCTTCAGTGTTTTAAGGCTAAACACCAGGAACAGGAGGCACCTGCTTTGAATCCTGGAAGGTTAACCAGTGGTGTTGACTTAGTACCAGATGGCTCCAACCCTTACCGTTCTGCCCTTCCTCTGACAGCTGCAATTGTGCTGTCGAACAATGCATTTTACCCCAAGTTGCTGCAGGGGTCCTTGGCAGGGTGAGGTACTGATATAAAGGTTTATTTGAAAGTTCCATCATCCATTGTAAAGTACAAGGCTTTGAGGAGTTGTCTTCAAAGACACAGAATTAACAAAGAACGCTCAATGACGAGAGTCCATCACCAAGGACACAAACTGAAAAAAGGTGTGAAATTCCATTCACATAAAGTTTGCCACCTTTTTTTCTGAGATTACATGAACAATTCAAGGGTGAGGTCCTGCCATGAATTGTCAAGCTTTGTAAAGGAAAACTACAGAACTCCAGCAAGCAAGACTTTGTTAGATTTATGTTTTACTGAATGTTAAACCAAAACCACAACCAAATATGCTAGAACTCTAAACTCTGACCATTTGATATAGGAAACCACATTCATGTGTTTGATCAATTTTCACTATTAGCAAACATAATATTTAGAAAGATGACAAACCTAGTTATTCGTTTGTGATGAACTAAGATGTTGTGTTGTAGCTTGGGTTTATTCCGTTCAAAGCAAACTATAACATCCAGAAGACTCATTGTTGTGATATAAATTGGAAGCACTGTTTGCATGGGAAAGGACTTTCGCACCTTATCCATCTTCTGACTCTGGGCTGGAAAGGGTTACTCCGGACTGCTAAATCTTTGAAACTTGAGAGCCGATGAGGAAGAGGAATGAGAGAGGGGGATTTTGAGAGACTGAAGTTTGATAGCTTCCCTCCCTCTCCCTCTCTCTCTTTCTCTCTCTGGTTGTCTAAGCTCCTGACAGACAGCCCAGTGCCTCAGTGGCCTTTAATGATGCCGCTGGTCAGACATAGTGCAGTGGCTGGCGTACAGTGAGCACCACCAGATCACTGTCACTTTCTTGGCCCTTTGACTACTCCGAAGGCCCCACTTCCTTGACAGAGCTGAATCAGCCTTGAAAAATGCAACGCAGCTGAGTCATACTTCCTAGTGGATATGACAATGCTTCCTCCACAAGGCTGATCTGCATTCCCCTCCCCACACTTCACATGTTAAAGGGACGGAGCATGGAAGAAGTGAGCAACACACAGAGCAGCAGAGTCTCAGAGCGAAACTTACATGGCAAGTCATCTGTTACCACTCCAAAACAATCTGAGTCAAGCCAGACTTGATTCATAGACTTGCACTGAGTGAGTGAGCAACATGAAGTGAACTTAAGAAGCTCAATGAAAGAAATAATGGTCCTCTGTTACTCTGCGTTCACTCCTCACAACAAGGAGACGGAGATGAATCTCTTGAGTAATTACTAAACTGCAGAGCGCTGCCGAGTGGAAATTTCTGCTCACTGTGTGTGGTGGATGAGTAAACACACAGAGCCCCAGTGCGTCGGACACACACACACCTTTGTCAAATGTGACGCAGTATTCGGCAGGTGCCACTTGTTAAGCAGCAGGATCTTCACTCTCTGTTTTGTTGACACACAACGGCAAACCATAAAAGACAACAGCCCTTGTCCACGGAGTGACGCTGGCATAGAAGAGCAGCCACCACTGAACTGTGCCATTGATGTCATCCACTCATATCTTAACCATCATCCAGTGCAAAACACGTCACAAGCACAAGTCAAATATATTTCATACGTGCTGCAAGACAATGGAACAAAGTGATCACTTTCCGTCTCACACATGTACCCCCTTCTCATACATTTACACGGAGTTTCTTCAGTGTCAGACAGATGCTTTACTAACAATTAGGATTTTTATTATGAAGCAACGTCTTTGGAAAAAAAGGTTTTGCTGCGTGTTAAGCCTTTAAACAGTGGCCTAAAGATGGGCCTACATTTAATTTCCTTGCATTTATAACTAACCTATTGGTTTCATAGTTGTTTGTGAGCATTTACTGAATACTACGTTTTTCACAATAACTGAATCAAAAAATCTTGCAAGTTAAGCCACTTGTGCTGCTTCTGACCATTAAACCATTTATGTCCTCAAATTGTGCAATCTCAGTTATGCAGAGACCTTTATGTAAGATTCCCAGATTTATTTCACAAACTTTTCATGAATCACCCTGATTTCTGACATCGACATGAGGGCGTATTAAAAATAATCTGGCTATGGCGTTAAATATGTATGAGCTTGTTCTCTAAATGGAACAGATATCATTCTAAGATAAGATAAGATAATGCTTTATTAGTCCCACAGGTGGGGAATTTGCAAAAAACTTCTCAGAGTAGAATTTAAACCCCCAACCACTGTGCGGAGCGTTAACCAGTAGGCCAGGTGAGGGAGGTTAAATCCACTCACAGTTGGGTTTGAACCTGCAACCCTGAATCTCATAAAGTGGACCACACAGGGGAGTTCTACCTTTGTATATAGCAGCAGATGATAGTACATAAAAAGTGAACAATTTGCATGTATTTAAAGTTTGCTACAAAAATGTTTAGATTGCAACATCATTCTTAGAGTTGTTGATTGTCAAAATAGCTTTTTACTACTAAAGGATTAGCACTGAAAAAGGTACAGACCAGATCATCTGCTCAAAAAATTCAAATATTTGGTTTGTATGCTTATGGATTTCCAACACATCCTCAGCTCTGTTCTAGAACGTCTTTCCCTTCATGTCCACCCGACACTGTTCTCCCCCATTCACACGGATACACTGGTCAGTTATTACGCAAAAACGATACAGCTGCGTTCATATTTTTTGTTGTTGTTTCTTTTTTTAGGAATGATGGGCTGGCATATCATGGTCGTACAGGGTTACTTAACCTCAGGGAACATCGTGAAGGCGCAGAGTGAGATGTGACTCATAGAGGGACAGGGAAACTCTTGCTTTCGCTTTTGAATTTCACCAAAGAAGTCTGTGTCTGGGAGAACTCCTCTGGTGGCAGGGGCGGTGTGGTGGAATAGTCCTCTGGGCAGATCGGGAGAGGCTGAGAGCAGAATGCAGACCCAAAGCCCCTGAAGATGTTCTGTTAGTGTGCCAGCACTGCCACAATGATTCATCGCCCATGCACCTCAGCCCGAAGGCTCCAACAAACCCCATTATTTAACGTGTGGTATCAACCCTCATCTTTTAGATCAGAGATTCCTAACAGCTGACACACCGTCCAGAGAAGATATGGTGGTTTTGCAGCCTTTTGCTCACAAACAACCACTAACATGCTCTACTACAGAGTAGAGCATGTTAGTGAGTAGAAGGCCAGTTTTTAGTGGCCTCTTACTTTACTAAAGTACGAGGCTAGTTTTTAGTTTTACATATTTTACATGACTTTTTAAAACATGATCATTTGTATATGTAATGCCAATTTGTTCATCATAAAATCCAAACAACTACCAAGAGAACTAATGCATTTTAAAGCACAGCCCCTCCATGCAATATGTATTTTTTAAATAAGGTTTTCGTCATCACTGTTGTGAAAAAATTCAGACTCTGCAAATTTCTCTAGAAGGGAGCATTTAGGATCAACCCAATGACATTGTTTATATATTTACAACTGAATTCTGCTGAATTTTTTGAAAATATGTGGAATTCCCCCTCACTTGAGTACAGTTATCATGTAAGCCATTAGAAATGACTTGACCTTTCACCTATTTAGTTCTGTATTAATCTGTGTTTGTGAGGAGTATGAATGAGTCATGTGGAATTACACTTTCTTCAGTAACACAGCTTTTGACACTGACCTTTAAACACATGGCAACACCATGTTAAAGGGAAATTCCACAAGGTTTTTCACATCAAACTTTGTTTATATCTTAACGTCTGCACAATTAAATCATTAAGATGTAAACAAAGTTTGATGTGAAATGCTCCACTCACCGAGAGAAACTCACCAGTTAGCAGTGGTGATGGGAACCAGACGTCAGAAGCAGTGAACGCCTCTACCTCACAGAAAATGAATTGACGCATGGCCGGATGCCTGCAACACTGTTTTAAGATCATTTTCAATAAGGTTTGGGTGAAAAATATACTTGGGTGAAAAATCCATTTATGGCAGAAGATGACATGCAGGGTGTTATAAGGCAAAACAGTCGGGAAAGGACATAGATTTTGTCCGATTTAGCACTATTTCACCATTATTAGAATTAAATATAAAAACTCATGAGACATGCATTGGGTCACTGGTCATTTTGGACAGCAAATACAACAGCTATATTGTGTTTTAGGCATTGTGACCTGTGTTTCCCAACACCACTGTAAAGAAGTCAGTATGCTATTCATTTGACAGTGAACCTCTCTAATTGACTGCTTATGTCTGAAAAAGAGCATGTAGGAATTTTGAAAAACTTTAAAATGGAGAGTCTGCAGGGTAATATAGCGCTTAAGATCACCAGTCATACACAAATCCACACACAGAAAACCCATTCAGTGCACAGTAACAAGTTATTGGCGGCATGTTGTGGTGTAAATGGAGTTGTGGTTGTCAACACTGCCATCACGTGGATTTGGGCTCCACGATCTGCCTCACCCTTTATGTTCCACGAGAACCCCCTGCTTTTGTCTCACAATTGCCCCTCCAAGGAACGTTTAAGAAGCAGTCTCTGGTTTAATCCTGCTCTGAGTGTGTCTTTGGGGTTAGATGCTCCAGGATCCTTTAAGCCATTCCTCATATAACCTATAATCACTACAACACAAGGACCTGCCTCTCATCCTTGTTTCTCTCAGGCGAGAGCATGTGCTGAAGGGGAAATATAATCCAAGGCTTCCTATGAGTCAACTCATCAGCATGGACACTAACCTGACTGGTATGCAGGGGAATTCAGAGCTGTAGACCCCTAACAGCCAAGCTTAAGATGATAGTTTACCCTCCAGAAGTCACTACATGCCACTTTTCCTCTTCCATGAGGCAGCTAAGGGGGTCAGTTCTCAGCTAAAACCAGCCCTGCACTGTCCGCGCGACCCCGTCTGCCTACACCTTGCATTCACAACGTTATGCAACCCATGTTGAAGTGTATGTGTGTGAATTTTATGGGCTAAAACAGCCTGACCCTGCTACCCTCTCCTGCATCCCTCAGGTATATTTGGTTTAGTCACTCTGTCAGTAAACTTAGGCTGCAGCAGTGACTCATTAGTCGGCTGTACACACAAGGCTAGCCTGGTTGGCTCTACTTAGCCTACAACAGCTCACTTCACTGCCATTTCTGCACAGTGATGGACTTGTAGCCTGTGTGCGTGTGTGTAGTTTTTAGACAATGAGGCAAGAATGGAACCAGCTAGCGTCATTCCTTAATAAAAATAATGCATGGTCAAAACTCTGAAGGATTCTGCACGGTCACGATTTGGGAAGACCATCAGTGGATGGAGATTTTCAGATAGTTGTAGTGAAACTGCAGGGAGATTTTCAGGTGATTGGAAAGATACTGAAGGGAGATTCTAAGCTTTTTAAAGAGATGCAGACATTTTACATTTTTGGAGTGATACTGAAGGGAGATTTACAGCATTTGGAGTGATAATTTAGCACTGGAGACACATGGCTAACATTCCCAACAAACACTAAACAATGTTCACTATCACTCAAAACTAAGCCAAAAATTTTCCGTAAATACATATCCGGTGCTTTACTTTATTTTCTGAGCTCTCGTGCATCTGTGTTATTCATAACTAAATAACAAATTATTACTCAAATTCAAACATTAAAAAAATTGCCCAGTCCTAGCAAAAAATACAGCTGACATGAACCTGTTCTCCATGTGTGTTACACTGAGAGTGCCGTTATCTCGGGTTGTTCTATTTCTTGGTTTTATCTTCTCATTTGCTCATTGCAGACCTCCGACACTGATTCAGCATGCTCAATTGACAAAGAGCGACTGGAGCCAGCACTTCCAAACACACTGCACTGAAAACGGCCAACAGGCTGTGACTGTCATCCTCTAAGACGCGAGAATGAATTAATCGTCTCATTTCTGGCTTTTACTAAATCATGGCTACGATTTAATGATGACAGTTGTATGTCTTTAGAGTCGCAGCTATACATTAGGAGCCTGTTCCCATGCCTTAGGAAGATAAGATGGCCAGCATTATTTTTACTGAGCAATATCATCAGTGAGGCGCTGCAGTCTCCAGTTTTGGTTCTAAAAAAATGTGGAAAAACGGCCTCTTGTGGGCACACATCAACTGACTTCAAGGTTATTTGTGAACTCCACAATAAAACCCATCTGCCCCTTCGAAATGAACGTCTAAGGCGTCTGAAGCAGACCACTCTCTAAACTTAATGTATTTCCTCAATGGTGGTTTGATGACTTGACCAGAGTTCACTTCCTAACATAATTGCCTCCTGTATATTTATTTCCTGCTCTTAAATAAATCTCATGTGTTTGCACAAGGACAGCACATATGTGAATCAGAGCAAGTAAAAAAAAAGGCATGTTTTCAGTTCTCTATGAATCACACGCTTGACTAATGTGCTCTGAATGAACTGAGCTGAACTTTCACTTCTAGCGCCATCTACCGGCCAGCTAAGGCATATACACCACGCTGCCTGCCACACTCATACAGCCTTCTGTAGTATTACAGAAAAAACAATTGTTTCAGCTATGCTGGTGAATCATATAAATCTATATGGCAGCTCAAGTAAAGGCACCACTGTATGATACACTATGAGCAAAGTAACGGGAAAAAAAGATAAAGCAGTTTAATTAAAAATCAAAAAGGTGGATGAATTGGATAGATTTCTTTCTCTGGATATTATATCTGAGGGAGGCAACACGTCCTACATTCCTGTAAATACACAGACAAGCCACCTCATTCATTACACCCACCTTGTATTTACACTGATTGTCTATTGTATCAGGTGCATTTTGTAGTTTACAATTACAGACTGTAGTCCAACTGTTTCCATGCAGCATTTGTCAGCCCACTTTACCCTTTAGCAATGGTCAGGACCTCCAGTAGGCAGGTATTATTTGGGTGTTTGATCATTCTGAGCAAAACAGTCGCACTGACATAAAAGTGACGTGTCATTGTGTGTGTGTGTTGCACTAACACAAACTGTGCATCTTCAATCATTTTACATCTGTAGGATAAACCATTTACATTTACGGCATTTATCAGACGTTTTTATCCAAAGCGACTTCCATTCTCTACCTACAGGGGGCAGTCTCTC
>JBBPDC010000002.1:7648964-7664973 GCA_037974485.1 Hemigrammopetersius urotaenia
AATTTAAAAGAGGCTTGGAGTTTTTGAAATGACGACAACAATATATGAGGGAGGGAATGTCAAAGTATTGTTCTAGATGGGCCACAAAAAATCCACAAGTATATCTAAAATATGGACCCTAAGGATGTGCTGCTAAGTGAGTGACTCCTAAATGAAATGGGACGAACCGCAGTTGGTGATGAAAAACAAAGCTACAATCCTGTGGCTCTTCCACATCCAGGCAGAAAAAAAACAATAGCAACAGCAAAGCAACCAGACAAAATGATAATAGAGCAGAATGCAGCAGCGGGGACAGATGTGGTCAAGTTATAGAAAATCAAATAGAGAAACTAGAGAGAATGGGGAAGGTTAAAATCAAGGTAAACCCACAGGAGCAAACTAGCTGGAAAAGCAGCTTCAACAGACACCAGGAACAAATATTTCAGTCTCAGTTCATAAAACCATAGCCTTGGCATAGCAAAACTACTTTGCCACAGTCTTCAACTTTTGAAAGGAGGCTGTAAGTTTGAGGTGATAAATCACCAGCAAGAAAAGACGGTAACACATTATTTTAAAAAAATGTTAGCCTTTTTACAGGACCCTCAGAGAGCAGGTATGGGTGGTGGATCATTCTCAGGACAGCAGTGATACTGCCATGGTAGAGTTACTAACACAGAGAAACACATGGACTACAGATGGTCTGGAACTGTAAATTACAAAGTTCACCTGTGTGAGCAGAGAACCTGATAAAATCAGTGAAATCTGCCCATCAAGACAGTAGAAGTGAATAACATGAATTATCTCATTGCAATGACACCTGTCAAGGAGTGGGATATATTAGGCAGCAAGTGAAGTGTCAGTTTGTGAAGTGTTGAAAGCAGGAAAATTGGATAAATATAGCGATTATGCGATGGTGACAAGGAGCAAATTTTGATGGCTAGACGTTCTGAGTCAGAGCATATCCAGAATGACAGGTCTTGGCAGGTGTCCAAACCCACAGAAGAGCTTCTGTAGCCCAAGTTACTTAAAATGTTAATGCTGGTTAGAATACGAAGCTGCCAGATCACAGAGTGCATCACAAGTTGCTGCAGACTTGTCAGAGTGCCCATGTTAACCTTATCCATCCCTGAAAGTGCCTACAATGGGCTTCAGATCTCAGCAGCAGTTCATTTAAGTCCAAGGTAAGGTAAGGCAAGTTGCAAGGATCAGACTAGTTTGTTTAGCACATCCCACAGATGCATGATTGGATTGAAATCTTAAGAATTTGATCAAATCCTTGAACGCCATTACAAATATCATTCCTGATCAGTTTTTGCAGTGTTACAGTGTTATGCTGTTGAATGTGGCTACCCTGCCATTAGGGAATATTCTTGCCATGAAGAAGTGATCATTCACTTGCTGCCTAAAATATCCCACATTTCCTTTGACAGGTGCCGCTGTAATGAGATAATTGGTATTATTCACCTAATCTGTCAGTCATTTTCATGTTGTCATATACATGTATTACCGTTTGAATTAAAACTGTATGCTTGACATTGTTTGAATGGACAACTGAAAATGGTCAAAATGACAATTTAAAAGTCTATTAAAATCACGTTTTCTCAAGTTACTACAAGTTACTACAAGTAATGTTAATGTATTGTTGCACTCAGCCGCACAACCTGTTGCTCCCACAAAGCTGACTCTTAGGTTTGGAAATGCACCCGAGGACACCCCCCCCACCACCACCTTTTGTGTGGAGCCATGTTTGGGGGCGGGTCAAACAGTTCTGGAAAGCCACCGGCCATTCATGCAGGGAGAGGAAGAGTCTCCATGACGACAGTGGTTATCTGCATCCTACATGGGTTTCCTGTAGAGGTGTGGTGTTCTGCAGCAGGGGTTGTGATATTGTTTGCTCAGTGTAGCACCCACAGCCTTAAGTGGCCAACCTGTTGACGGTGCTGTTGGTTCCCGAGCTTCTGGAGGTGATTTAGCCATGCTGGGATGGCACTAAGCTGGCTGGAGCCCAGGCCTACCACTCCAAGCCTGTCAGGGCCATGGCTGCAGGTTTGGCTTCTCTGCTTCATGCTGCTTCTGGTAGCCTCAGACCCCTCACCTGTGACACAAGCCAAATCCTACAGCTTCGGGAGACAATTCCTGGGTTTGGATAAATGCAATGCCTGTGTGGGCACCTCCATTTGCAAGAAGTTTTTTAAAGAGGAAATAAGGTAAGATGCTGATTTAGTAGAAGAAGCCATTTTGATAGTGAGCAGCAATATTTTCGTACTTGAAGACACTTTTGTGAATAATTTGGGTAATTTGCATTTTTCTTCTCCTTCAAAGTCGAGAGCTAGAACAACAGCAAAGAATTTCAGATGTTTATATTCTTCAGCTCTTGAAGCATGCTACACTGCATAGATCAACCACAATTAGTTTCCACTCAGATTGCTGCTGATTGCTAAGGAGATTAATTTCATTTGCACAGTGGTGCCGTTTTGCTCTTCTAAAATAGAGCCTGTACACGAACAAATTAGAAGATAATTTGTAAAAAAAACAAAAAAACTTTCTGAATTCGTTAACAAAAGAGGCTCCCAAACCAGTCATGAAGGACCCTCTGCCCTACACACTTTGGTGTCTTCTCCTCCCCTAAAACACTTAATCCAACCAGTTAATTACCCAGATGTTCTTGAGCTGAATATTGGTGTGTAAACACTAAAATGTGCAGAGCGGAAGGGTTCTCCAGAAGCGATTTGGGAACCACTGATTTGCAATTGGTAGTTGTGATCTTTATTTGATTTTGGAGCAGATTTGAAAGGTGGCTGCTCTATCAGCTGGATGTGCCCTCAGCCAACAGGACATCCTATGAGGGGAACTACACCGATGACTCAGAGACTTGGAGGCCCGTGGTGCTGTCCCGCCTGGTGTCTCCCCACCTGCACGAGCTGGCCGACAAAAGCATTTGCAGGTCAGCAGGCAAAAGGTCCTGCAGCATTGAAGCTGTTCTGAGAGCCACCCAGCGCTTCCAGACATGGACTCACTCCAACCTGCTGCTGCCCAGCATGGTGCAGGTGTGTCTCTGTCCTAAACACTGCTCTACTAACCACAACATACCAGCTACAGATAGAGCAACTTATTCTCCTCTCTGTTGAGCTCATGGTCATTGATGTCTTTACTACAAAATATCTGTATCCCACAGTGGGTGTAGCACAGCGGACAGTTGTTTAGAACATTTGATTATTTAATTATATACATATATATAAAAAACAGTGTGGGAGGTGCATTATTTTTGCCCTTTTGCCGTTTTTAAAAGACCACTTGGCTGAAATCCCAGCCTCCGGTAAAGAACTAACAGTCTTTCTCTTCTAGATGTTGGTTTACCCTTTTGCGTCTGTATGAGAAATATTAATAATTTGTAAAGTAATATATTACTTTCAATATTATTTAAATCTGGAGAGGATGAATACCATTTCAAAGCCTCAGCCCTCCATTTCTTTAAGTACAAAGTTGATTTTGATGTATGTGTGATGTATGTGTGATGTATGTGTCCTGTTGTAAGATTTTTCTTCTTCAGTTTCTTCACTGATTGTGTGATATTAGCTTTCAGAATTTGTTTTCCTCTCACATTTCCTGCACCACTGGCTGCCACACAACCCTAAAGCACAATAGATCCACCCTCTATTCCAACTCTATTCTTTGTTTCATCAGACTGCAGAACTTGACTCCAAAATGTTTACCTTCTCATGACCCTTCTATGTATATTGTGTTTATACAACAACACAGCACAGTGGGCCTTGTGCCTCACTATTCCCGTGCCAGCTAAATCTTCCTGTAGGTACTTGGCAAACATGTGGTATTTGCATACGAGTCGAGTTGGCAAGAAGATTTTTCTTGATCTTTCTTCAACATTGCAAGTTAACTCTTCAATTAGAGTTTGAACTCTGCTTATTGCATGCAAGAAGTGATCAGATATTTGAAGAGTATCTAATGTTTAAGCTATTAGACTTGCCCTTTTCTTCGGGACAGTCAGTGATCTTTAGTCTTGGATCCTCAGTCAGCTGCCTGGATGAGCTCATGTCTATTGAGTGTAAGCACAAGACCGTGAGAGGTTTGAAAGGTCACAAAATTTTTACATCTACATCTGAATTAGATTAATACCTATTGAGCCAAATGAGCTTTGAGATCTTAAAACCAACAAACCGACTGAAAGTGTGCACATGGCACATTTGCTTTTATTAGCCTATCCACTGTTTCATATAAGAACCATTGTCTGCAGGGTCTGGCCTCTCCAATGCTGCGCTGCCCATCTCAGAGGCTGCTGGACCGAATCGTGCGCCGCTATTTTGAGGTGGCTGATGTGGGCAGTGTGCAGATGAAGCACTTCACCACCAAAGACAAGCTCCGCTTACTCTACACACTAGCCGTCAATCAACATCCTCTTATTCTACAGGTATAAAAAGCCATGTCAACACACTTGATGATGCATGCTGTGTTTCAACGGTGTCCAGCTTTGACTCTAGAGGGTCTTTGAAAGGCCACAGTTAACTTTTGGCAATTTGTCTAAAAAGACCAAATAGATCAGAACCGTGCTAAAAGAACCCCTGAATACCTAGCTCAATAAGTAAATGGACCAAGAAGGGCCATAATATAGTTGTTTTTTCCCCAAATGGCAAAACCAATGCAATTGTGCCACCAAAGTTACAATAATGGTCCTCAGCTTAAATTTATACCAAATTCACTTTTTCAAGGGAGAATTTTTGCAACAGATGATACAAATCTGTTCCCTGACTAAAGTACAAACGATGTACCCTTTAGGGTAATAACACAGTGATGAGCATTTCCTGAAAGCTACAGTTTAGTACACACACCCCCCCCAAAAGAGCACCTGTATAATCCAGGTACCATTTTATAAGCTATTCTATTACAGCTCTAAAACTCTGACTCAGCCCAGTAGTTGAGTTCTTCTTTATAACCCAGAACAAAAGCAAGCACATAAAAGCGGCTTCCTCCAGGCCTCCCATGCATCCTGTTTTTCCCTTGACTCAACCTCTGCTCTCGTAGATGTTTCCAGGCACGGAGGGCTGGCCCTTCCCCCGCTATCACGGCTCCTGTGGCCGGATGATGGTGTGGGCAGGCTCCAGGCCCTTGAAGATGCTGTACTCATCACCGCTGGCGCAGCGGGCGGACGCGGCCTACCAACTCCTCCACATCGCCCAGAGCCTGGCCTTCAACAGCCTCCGCTTCAACCTCTACTACACGGCCGCTTCAGAAGACATGTTCGGCATCGTGGAGGATGGCAGGCTCTTTATCACAGATGCCAGCACCATCGGAATCATTGACCTGCAGGATGGTATTTTTTAAATTTTACTATGCAGAGAAGAGTAACGGAGGTGAATGCTGGTAAAGCTGATTAGCACGGTTTAATTTAAAAATGCCAACTGGAGCTGTAGGCCGCATCTTTAGAATGTCAGTTAGATTAGCTTTTAATTCTGTCTTTAACATGGCTTTTATATGTTGATGGAACACCTACGTTAATGTATGATATTCACTGAGAAAACTAAATCTTTGTATAGTTCAGACTTTAAAAAGTGGTTTCAAACTTTAAACGATGTGCAACCTTCAACAGAAACCTATCTGGACAAGACAGAGGCAATGTTCAGAAATAGATATACATAAACAGAAGAAAGATATATGAGTCAAAAGGATGCCTTCTCTTCTAACAAATCCTAAGACTAAATCAGGGAAAATGTGCTTAATGAGATCCTTTAGTAGGTACAATTCAAATCTGACCAATACGTTTGTAAGACTGAGGGTGGCTATAGCGCTGCTTGGAACCACCAACTTATACTCTACTCATTTTTTTAATGCTGCCTAGGAACGTGCCAAAGCTTTTGTTGTGTGCTTTGAATTAAAGCTCAATTGCAAGCCAGTTCAGTCCCAGCTCACAAATAAACTAATGAATAAAAGCACCAGGAGACCAGGCCAGTGCTGGTGTTTCTGTTGCCTACATGTACAGTGGCTTAGGAGTTCTTGTTTTTTCATAAAGTCTACGCTGGCACCAAACACCAATTCCAGTCATGCGTGTAATCTTAATGATAGAACAACATAATCTGCCTGGTGGTTTAGATCAAGACAAACACAGAATTCTCCCACACAGTTGTTGCTCCCGGCATTTACAACCTAATGAGTAGCCCGCTGGATCTAATGCACTTGGTATTGAGAAATAACTGCATGACTCAAAAGATTTACACATGCGGATTGCTTAGGAAAGTCTTTTTTTTTTTATTTAAAAGCCGTAAGCTTAATGTAAGTATTGAATGGTTTTCTCTCTTTCCCAGTTAGAACATTTCATGGAACTTTACATTCTTGTCCTATTCACTCTCTCTGGTTACAAAACTGATTGGGGAAAAAGTTCAGACACTACAGTAAAAATATAGGCAAAAACTACAAAAATATTTATTCTTTATTAAGAGTCTGCATCCATGTGGTGTCATAAGAGTGATTATAAAAGACATTGCCATTGGTTAGGAAAATTCATACAGCAATTATCGCCATGGGTCTAAAGGACAATATTATCACACACTCACTGCAGGGCCTTTGGAAAGACCTTGAATATGTTTGGGGAAAGCAGGGTTGCTCAAATGATGCTAAGAACACCATACACACAGTGAAGTATGGTGGTGGGAGCATCATAATGTGTTGCTGCCCATCTATAAACAACACTGAGGCATTAGACACTAAGAGAAACTTAAATGGTAGATGTAGTTATTTCCATGTTAGAGGAGAATTCCATATATTATTAATTCAATTCAATTCAATTCTATTTATATAGCGCTTTTAACAATGATCATTGTCACAAAGCAGCTTTACAAAATGAAATAAATGTGTTTATGAATGTGTGTGATTTACCATGGTGATTTGAAGATGGTTTACCAAAAGGAATAAGCCAAAAATGAACCCCAATGTGGTAATTTCTTCATAACATTAATGTCTTGAGGCAGCAATAGCCAACAATGGCTTTGCACCTAATGATATTAGTCTGTGGTGTTTGATTTTTCCCTTCCCTACCAGTTTCTTTAAAAAAAAAACAACTATTATGCATTTGAATGGATATATTTTTCATATTTAAAAGTCAAAATGTGTCCAAATTTAAAAGTGGGTACATACAAAACATAAAAGACGCCAACTCTGATCTAATTACAAGGTGTGGAATATATTAAACAGCAAGTGAGCAGTCAGTTCTTGGGAGTTGATGTGTTGGAAGCAGAAAAAAATGGGTGAGTATAAGAATCTGTGTGACCTCGACAAGGGTCAAATTGCAATGGCTGGACGATAGAGTGAGAGCATCTCCAAAATAGCAGGTATTGTGGGGAGTTTTTGTCATGCAACTGTCCAGGTAAAGATAACTGGAGAACCAGCAATGAGATCATGGATGTCCAAGCCTCTGGTGGTGGAAGGCCAGGTATGTATGTCTCATTTACCTGGGGAAGAGATGGTAGCCAGGAAGCACTATGGGAAGAATGCAGTGTGGCGCAACGTTCTGCTGGGAAACCTTAGGTCCTGACATTCAGGTGGCTGTTACTCATATCAACTATCTAAACAGATAATTTCATGACAATGGAATTTCCTAATGGAAGTCTCTTTCAGCAGAACAATACTCCCTGATACACTGCAAGTATTGTTCAGGAATAGTCTGAGGAACATGATAAGAGTGATCACCTCCAAATTCCCCAGATCTTAATCCGATTGAGCAGCTACAAGATCCGTTGGACAAACTAGTCCAACCCAAGGGGCCCCACCTTGCAGCTAACAGGACTTAAAGGATCTGCGGCTGACATCTTGAGGCCAAAAACTACAGCACACAGGTCTTGCAGAGTCCAAGCTCAGTACTGTTTTAGTGGCACAAGGGGGACCTACACTGTATTAGGCACTTGGTTTTAATATCATGAGTAACTGGTGTTCGTCTGAATACTTGATTCCCCTTACCTCATTCACAATAGCAACTACTGATTAACCCATTCATGTCCAAGAACTAAATTTAGCATTAGAAAAATGTTCAGATTGGCTTAAAAATTAAATTACCTTAAAAAAATTTTATATTTTGTTTTATTAAAATCAGTAGAGCCAAAACAAGACAGAATATAAACTTTTTAGATACATGGTCCGATCACTTGGGAGTAATGTCTTGGGATTTGTTTCACTTGTGGACATTAATGGGTTAATGAGGTTTAGATGGGGTTAATGAAGATTACCCTAATAAGAAGTCTGTGGTAATCAGAACCTAATGGCCAAATACCTTCCACAGGATTCTGGCAAGAAGGAAACAGACAGGTAAACCACAGTGACGTGTTCTCCTGTCTGAGCGGCTCCTGTCAGCAGACTGTTCCCTGTGAACACGTTCGTCCATCTCAGAGTTTCACTCAGCTTTGTAGACACGTCCTTCCTAAGCTGCTCTCCCCTGCGGATGTGAAATCAGCTGGATTGCCCAGGAAGACCCTCACAGAGATGGCTGTATGTGCAGACCGCTCCCAGCCTGACCAAAGGATATTCAAAGCTGTCCAAGTCCTGCAAGGAACACTACAAGCCTTTAGGCCATGCAGTCATGACTATGGGTACAGGTATCCTGAATGCAAATACAGCGACAAGTTCTAGTTCCTACAGGAGTATAAAGAAAACTGTATTGAAAGGATGGATTAAGGTTACCTGTAAAGAGTCTTAATGCAAAGAACACTTTCTTCCAGCCAAAGACTGACTCCTCCTCACTAGCAATCAAGCTTTTGGAGTGCAATTGAGTCTCGTCTATGCCAAGGAGAGTGGGACACCTATTGGTCAACCTCGCTTTTCTGAGAATTTTCTTTGTAGCCCACCACATATGTGAGACTCAGTCAGACCATGTGAACAAATAAATGCTTGGTACATTATGGAAATCACATTTCAGATACAACTGTTTAATAACCAAAACAGCCCCAAACAACAGAAGAATCTTGATGGTGTCTTCTGTACAACGCTTACTAAGCAGTTTTATTCATATATAGAAAACGTAAAAAGAGATATGTTCAAAACAACATTGCTCCATAAAATTTAATGGCAGGTACTCTTGGAAAAAAATACCAGCATTCCATCAACAAATATTTTCAAGCAATAAATATGCATTTATAAATAGTGTAAATTTACAACAAGATTAGAAACATTAAAAAAAATTAAAAGTTTACTCCTTAGCTATGTGCAACCCATTTTTCTTTGTGGCTTGGCTGTTTTTTCTCTTACTATTTAAACAAACGACGAACATATTAACTGTTTACCTTCACATTAATTTTTCCATGTTTCAGTTATGTTGCCCAAAGAGATTTACCCAAGAAAGACCAGCTATGCTAGTACTTATTTAGTGGAAAATGAAAACAGAAAGAAATCTGGTTATGTATCAGTTCATACATGAGAGAACAAAAGAGAACTGAAAACAAAAGAAAAGGAAATAGACATCAGTAGTTTGAGTGATTTTGCAAGTTGTGATATATATATATACACACACACACTTTTCTTTACTAATTTGTCCATAGTTTATATTTATATAGCACCACGGAGTGGTGCTGAGCCAGCCGAAACAGTCAGAACAGAGGAGCGGCACCCCCTTCAGTCCAGTGGGGTTGACGCTCCGTACTTGGCAGGGTTGCATAGACAAACAGCTTGGAGCCAGCAGCCTTGTGGGATTTGCTACAGAAACCAGTGGTGTGGAACTGGGTCGCTTTTCCTGAATATCAGAAAGGGTTATGTTGTGTTCCAGAGGATGATCCTCAGAACTGTTAATGTTAATGTCAAGAAGTGGAGGATGGCAGAGGTGAGGCCTGTTGAGACAAGCGAAAGAACAAATATAAGTTACATAATGCAAGAGCAGAATGAGTCACCTCACACTTAAAAGTTGAGGCATGGCACAATATCAGAACGAATTTATTAAAAAAAAAAAAAAAAAAGCAAAGCTGAACGCTGACTTACTAATGTGAACTGGTCGTAGACCTGCAGGAGGTCCTCTATCTTATACTGCTCCAAAACTACAAAGTTGTCGAGGTCTGGGCTGCCTCGTCGCGCACAGTCTTGACAGTGCACCACGTAGGTCTTCCGCGAGTTACTCTCACTGGTGACAAACAGCAGGTCAAAAACCTCAACCTGCAGATAGAGTGATAAAAAAAAAAACAGCCGGAAATAAAAATTTAAACACATAAGAACACGTGACAATACACAAACATCCATAGTTACATACAGTTGAATACTGTCAAACAAAGTGTATTGATGAAGCAATGTGTTACATCCAACATATACAGAAAGTGTGCAAAAGATGTGCAGCTGTGGAGGATGTGCACTGATTTTGCTTACAAAATCAACAAACCTAAATCATTTGCATCCACCTGTATACATTTTTATATTGTGAAGCTGGAGCCTCCAGGGGGCAGAGGGAACTGAGTGAAACTGAGTTTTCCTCAGTTGTTAAGAAACTCAAAGAAGACAAACTTCCCAGCAGCTCATAAAACAATCCAAAATTTAAATCAGACTGACTGAAAATTTCTATTATTTTTACTGTTAATATAGTTTCAGACCATCATTTACGTTTTGAAACTAAATTCAAGTTAAAAATACTTTTTCTAGTAATTTTTTTCATGGTTAGGAAGGGTTTGCAAAGCATAACAAGCATTCAAGAATTATTTATTATTACCGTTTATTCAAAATTCACTATTTTGCAAAGCAATGTGGTTATGTAAGAGTATGCTGTTGTTGCCAAGCAACGCAACAATCAGAGATTTCTCATGAACGTGTTTTTTTTTTGTTTTTTTTTAATTTTATTTCTGCTTTGATAAATGTTTTTAACTGGTGAGCATATCAAGTATTTGTCAAAGGCTTACAGAACTATGCGTTTTAATACGGCTGGACCTCCACCATACCTCACAAATGCTACAGTAATGTGCTGGCTCGTCCTTGGTCCTCCCGTGCCACACCATCTCCTTCCCTGCAGCTATCAGAGCCTCCCTCAGCATCTGACACTGCTTTAATGTCCTCAACAAGCTGTACCTACAACCACAGGGAAATGCAAGGACACAATCTTCACAAGCGGCTTATAATTTGCACTTCTTGCAGTCTGGTGGGGTGAGGGCCATGTAAATGTGAGTCTTCAGATGTTTTTGTAGTATATCGTCGCTGTCGGGCGGAAACCTCATATGTCCAAAACGGCTATTTTTCAGGAAACTGAAAAAACGATTTATATTCTAAATAAATGAATACTGTGTCATCAAACAGCCCAAGCTATTTTCAACACTTTTCACTGGTTAATAATTTCTAAATTTTACAGACCCACGTGGAGACTGACCAATTGTATCGATTTATGGGAGAAAAAACAACAAAGACCAAAAGTGGAGTTATGAGGTTTCCGCCCGACAGCGACAATATGCTTTTATATACTTAAATCACTTCTATATACTTAAATCTTTACAAAACAAATGACTCTGATATGCTGCTCATGGGTGTGCTGCTAAGGATATGTTATGGCTATCTGCCAGGCTGACTCACTTGATCATCTCAAAGAGCTTGTGGTCTGACACTTTGATGTTGCGGGCCAGGTTCCAGGAGAGGTGAATCATGGGAACGATGGATTTGACACTTTGGAGTTTGTTCCACTCATAGCGCTCCACTGCCAACTTATACTGATGGGCTGGGGTGAGAAGGAAGGTATGACATTTTAAAAACCAAAAAGCATAAAATAAATCAATATGACTGACCGCTCTAATGTTAATGATACAAATATGTACTAGAAGAGTATAAACTTGTTCGAAGGTTCTCGGATATTTTCGCCAAGTTTGTCAGTTACAAATGCACGCAAATGCATGTACTAATAGTTACCAGTGAGAGGACCGATGTTCCAGGCTACATTATTGCACCAGCCGATGGCCTGTACCCAGTGCACCGTGCCTGTATTGAGCCAGACCAGGTCCCCTGGCCGCTGGATGAATCGATACACTGGAACATTCGCTTCATACAAGTCTTCTAGGTTTGGCCACCAGGAGCCCATCAGGAAATTGATGTTATTCCTACAGAACAAAGGGAGGCAATACGTATGGAGGCCAGTATGCATGCAGAAAGTGTTTTATAAATAAATAAATAAACAAACAAACAAACAAACAAACAAACAAACAAACAAACAAACAGTAAAATCTCACTCACTTTTCACAGAAATCATTCATAACCCCCCAGTACGCCTCAGGTACAGCAAACCACTCGCAGTCTCCTGGGCCAATGTTAATGTTCACAGAACAGAAATTGTTGTTTTCCTGGTGACCTAACCCGTGAACAAAGCATTACATTAAATCACCTTCAATAGGAATGACACTAGTATATCATCATTCAGGCAAGAATTATACACTGATTAAAACATATGAGTGGAAAAGGTGGCAGAAACATATACATGATATCTGATATGTATAAATATTTATTTGGCATATACAAAAGGCAAAAAACAGTAGAGCATTACTGAAAATGCCTAATTTCAATGGTTTCTTCAACCACGGTCCAAACATTCTTTCTCAGAATAGTCTGGAGCCATCTCCCAACAACAGCAATGCTGCTCTGTAACCTCGCTAATGTTAACTTTCACTCAGCAAATCACATTAAATCAACACAACCCCCTCATTTACCCTGTGACTAGTCCCCACAGTTCACTAGCTAATTTACCTAATGACAGCAAACAATACACAATCTGACATGATTTATAGGTCATATATACGCTTTCCTGTTCACAGATTATTTTCCTCCTTCCCCATTTGCCTCTCCAGCACAGAAGCAGTAGGTAAAAGTAGCCTATATTTGAATATCATTCAGGCTTCAAAGAAAGAACTGTATTAACAGTAAAACAATGCATTGCAATATTGTAATGCAACAATAGACAAATCTTGTCCAGCACATTCATGCCATGCATCACCCTTCCAGCACCAAGCACAATTAGATAGATAGATACATTATTGATCCCGAAGGAAATTCCACAGTATCATTCACAACAGCATTCAATACACAGACAGGTAGAACTGATGTAGGAGAGACCTGCACACACAAAAGGACCTGTTCACAATGTGACTCAAACACTCCTTGAACAGGGCTTCTGTTTTCACAGTGCATGCTTTTAGGTCTCCACAACTTCCACCTCCTCTCAATCAATGCTAATGAAGTCATGGGGGTTTAGACCCCCTGAAATCCCCCAACATTCAGGGCTGTATTCACTTTTCTTCTTTGTTCAAATTTAATTTCAAATATTGTGAGAAAACTGAATCCTGAATTGTCTGTCAAACCAAATAAGGAGCTGACTGTAGAGTTAAACCCTTAATATGAATGTTCCATTAATATTTGTAAAACACTCTTATCTTTAGCAATTCACAATGGTGAAAGGCGTGAGATTTCTTACAAAAGAATTATTCGTATTACAGTATTTGTGCGTGAACAAATGGCGGAAAGATTTATCCGCTGTGATGTTAAATATTTCAGATCAATAAAGACAAACAGAGTGTATGAAATGAATATCATGGTGTACTTTCACATTATGGCAATGATAGCACTTCTCTAAAATCTGCATTGACAAAATGGAGCAAACAAGAGTGTTTGTGGGGTTCGATTCCTACACTGGGTGACACCCCACACTACATCAGTAAGAGTCTCAACACAAAATTGGCCTAAAGTCACTTTGAATAAAAGTATCTGCCAAATGCTGCAAATGTAAGGCATGTGCATGTGAAAACACAAACCTGGAGTCCTGCTGCCTGGAACCTTCATATAGAGCTGGACTGTATTCATGCCCAGAATGGTGTGGCCCACATGACTGAGCAGGTTCCCTGCAGACACCACCCGACTAAAGGCAGGCAGCTTACTCAACTCCGCCAGCTGCAGCTTCCACCTGCAGGAGCAGAGAGTCTGTCAAACACCAGTGTCAAGAGTGCACATCCAGCTCACACCACTTCATCTTATCCTCCCTCGCCACAATATGTCATCGCCTTCAAAATTAGGCCTCATTTCCACTACTGTAAAGTGGTAATTTTATAGAAGTGTGAGGGATGCAGACTGACCGGATTGTGCCTAAATACAATTCAGGGCCAAAAAAAGCATGCAAGTTACAAGCTGTGCAGCCCAGGATAGACTTTTGGAGATTTTAATGGGCACGCACAAGCAGAACTGTCAGGACTTACTTTCTCTCATCTGACAACTCAATGTTGGTCCCAAACTTGATGTGCTTAAAAGGACCTCTTCTTCGCCGTACCATACTAAAAAAAAAAAAAAAAAAAATAGATTTGAGTCATTTATCAAACTGGACGTGGAGTAACAGCTTTTATTCTCATTAGTGTAAGGAGGCTTACTTTTCCATGGGACCCGATTCTGTATCGGAGTGCTCTTTCTGCCCTTTCTTTTCATTCTCCTCCTAAATGTGAGACAATAAGAGACAGCAGAGTCATTAATAGTTTTTCAGAGTGTGTTATGCTTTAGTGTTTGATACAATACCAGTATAATGAGTCACAATACTTTTTAACTTTGCACTATATGATATACGAAAAGTAATTATTAAATAATCCACCTCTGAGCAATAAAATGTACCTACATTTTTGTAAATCTTAACTGTGTTATATTCACAGCGAGCAAGCCAAATGCTTTCTTTCTTCTACTGGGCACACACATAATGGACACTTTAGTGCAGGTGTATTAAACTCCAGTCCTGGAGGGCCGTGATCCAGCACGTTTTGGTGATTTCCCTGCTCAGAAACACTTGCTTCTCCTCGCCAGTTAATTGTCAGGTTTAGTAAATGTCTTTGAGGAGAAGGACCATCAAACTGTGCTGGACACCGGCCCTACAGGACTGGAGTTCTAGAATCATTCATATCATATAAAATCACTTTCACACTGGTTAATAAGCTGCCTCTGCCTTTAATAATGTGCCAGCCAATATATTAAACCACCATGGTAAACCCTCAATGTGTGTAGATAAGCTGCATTTACTTGAGTTTTGCAAGATGGTTATTCATCCAAAAAGCAATGAATGCTTACAGGGAAGATCACCGATTGGTCAGAAAGCTCCCAGCAAACACTTTGTGATGGGTTAGAGTATTGTGATAGGTTTGTTAGATTTTTTTGGTGGAAAACACACAAAGCAAACAACAACAAAAAAAAAAAAAACATACAACATTGGCTGCCAAGTAGAGTTATGCCCTATAGCTATGGCTGAGATCCAATGCTGTGTGTGCCATGCAGAAAAAAGCAACTGGCCATGTTCCCAGGGGGCAGAAATCAAACAGCAGGGGGCGCTCTCCCTCTCTCTTTAGCAAAGCGATACCAGTTAAGTCCAGCATCTATTGCGTACTCAGTTGAATGGCAGAGAATCCACAAAGTGAATCTCTGAGACATGGCACAAAGTTAATAGTTAAAAAAAAAATTAAAAAGAGGTGGATAACTTATGTTTATGTTCCATAAATAGGTCCCCTACGGCCCCTCAGCTCTGTGTCGTTATTGAATGAGGAGAAAACACTAAAGTTTCAATTGTCAAGTGTAAACTAAAGGGACCATTATCGTCAGGTGTGAACAGACCACAGGGCAGCACACAGTGTAAAATTCTTCTCTGCATTCAACCCATTCACGAAGTGAAACAACGGGCAGCAAGTGTCGCAGCACCTGGGTAGTAGTGTTTGGGGACGGTATGCAGTGGCAACTCCCTAACCACCAGCTGCCCCAAAAATATGAACGATTCACAATTTTGCGTTTGATTCTTGGGCAAGGATCCTGAACATGGAAATAGCTAAATATCTCTTAGAACTGACAGCTTATAATGCCCTTAAGGACACAGCTGGAGAGAAAAATAAACAAACAAAAATATTACAACTCATACCCCATCCTGCAATCACAAAAGGAGTATTTTTAGATTTGGAGATGCACATTTTGACAGCTTGGAGACAGACTTTGGTCTCAGTTCAATGAGCATAAGCCACTCCACACACACACACACACACACACACACACACACACACACACACACACACACACACAC
>JBBPDC010000002.1:7675839-7690700 GCA_037974485.1 Hemigrammopetersius urotaenia
TCACTTTTTGAATGGAATTAGTGAAATAAATCAACTTTTTGAAGATATTCTAATTATATGACCAGCACCTGTATATTCATATACTACATACAGCCTAAACATAGAAGAAAGAACAAGAAAGTCTGCAAACCTGAAGTTTCTGAGGAGTTAAGTACCAGCTGGGGATTTGGTGCTGGCCTGGGTTGTTTGTCCAAGAATTTAGAGAGGTCTGTGCAAGGTAGGGGAGAGACATTGGAGGAATACATTACATGTGATATTCCAAAGTACTAATAGATTAAACAACTGTCATAAAAATCTCTGTACCTTGGATGGGCTGGTGGTCCTCTTCCTCTTGGCAGGGCTGGAATGGTTGTCCCCCTGGCTGGAGGGGAGCATGTGTGGAGGCAGGGACTGACTGGGGAGCTGGCCTTGGCCTTCACTACGCTGATGACCTTTACATGCTTGCTGTGGGTAACAGTACAGAACAGCAGCTGGGAGATGTTTGTACAGCAAAAGGCACTTTCATTTTCATGCAAACGTTCGCACTATAGTAGGACGTGCACCAATCATTTTGGAAAACTGCACATGAGTAGTGAATAAGGCTGGCTCAGACAAGTCTGCTTGCAGACTGCAAGGACGGATCGCAAAAGACAGTTTATTCACATTTCTTCAATTCTTCAAATTCAAGAGACAATCAACAGACAGCTCCTTTATTTCTAAGGTATTACTCTCTTATCATAAACTTTCCAAGCTTTGCACTAGGGGTTCAAGTTTTTTTTTTTCTTGGCAGAAATAATGGAATGACATGAACAAAAAACAGCCTCGTAACACCATTTGACATCAAAGCACCAATACTGAAGGTTTCGATGTCAAACAGTTGCCCAAGAAAAAAATTGAACAAGAACAGGGAAAGTTTATGACTCATGTTTTTTACACCACATTATCAGCTCAGGATAAAACATCCACACCATCAGTGACGCTAGATTGTATGCAGTTATTCTGTACTGCTTAGTTGACTTCACAACAGTGGGGGAGAGCAGGGCACAACCTACGATTCTGGTTTTCGCTTGACAATCTTTTAATACGTTCTTCTGCTATAAATGTGACTTTGCGTCAAGCATATAGCTTTCGAACAATTCCATAAAAAGTAACAGGAGTGTAGGTCACTGCCTACACCAGTAAATTTTAATAGATTGAGGGGCTAGTTGATCATTTCCGATAAGCTGAAACTCTGGAAAAGTGATTTGTAACTACAAAGTAAAGCAGCAATTGTCAGCCTGATACAACTGAAATATTAAATCACATGACATCTAAAGCACACAATTGATGAATCTGAATAAAACATCCCAAAATTTGCTTGAATTAATATGGGGTTTTTGGACTTCTCTCATTGTTGACTGCTAACTGTTGCTACAAGGTGTTTAAATTCTTCAAAAAACACTATTTTACAGCCAAACTGAGAGTAATTAACATTCAGGTACAATGCCCAACAAATACAACTAAAAAAGCATATATGATGAAACAAAATGCATTACAACTACAATGAAATGCCCTATATCATTTTGCGCCATGTTAGACTGTGACCAGCTCTCCCCTAATGCTGCAGAAATGAATGAGTTAGGTGTTGTGCAGATGAGTTCTACGCTAAAAATGACTGTAACTATGCCTTATGGTTATGACCATTAGCATTTATATTGAATATTTAAACAACAAAATGGTATGTCTAATGACATCCAAAACCAACAGTTTTCAAAGAGTCTTGCAAATACATCTAATGTCTGACAGAAATACCTACTTGCTCTGAGCAAAGACTCTCTTAAGAAAATAAAAGGGTCACCATAAGGTGGGTAATCTGTGTTTCAACATAAACTGTAGAGGCTCGTCTATCTGAGCTGGTCTCACCTGCTGTGCTGTGTTCAGGACTCCCTGTCTGGAGGTAAGCTCTGCTGGGATTGGTAGGCTCCACGCCTCCTCAATACTAGGGAGTATTTTACTTTTACTCGGTAGGCTACCTTGTTGTAGATTACACAACTGAGCCTAGAAAAGATTGTGTAAAAATTACAATTGGACGTATAAATGGTCGGTTATCTGAGCTGAAACTTGCTAGAACATAAAGCACCTTATTTTGCCGTACAGGAGTATCTTCTTAGCAAAATTCTTGATTCAAGATGAAGTACTAATGGAATTATGTATCAAATTATGCATCAAATTACACATGGAAATGATCATTCTGAAGGCTGGCAATTAACAATAAGGCTATGGCATCTGTTTAAATATTTAAAAACTTAATAAAGTAAAAATAATTTAAAATCATGCACACAAGCAATGTAGGCTGGAAACACACTAACAAAACATGATCTGCACAGAAATTGGTCATATGTAAAAATGGAACATCAAGATGCTGACTTAAATACAGTGAATTAGACTGGTTACTACCTGTAGACATTTAATACGAGCAGTGAGGGCAGTGATGTTGGTGCAGGACTTGCTGCAGGTGGCATTAATGTAGCATTTGATGGCATCCTGTGGCTGGTTACAAGATTCATAGAGTGTACCAAGGTCCATCCACGCGGCTGCATGGCTGTGGTCCAGCTGTACTGCGCATATATAAGCCTGAAGAGCATCCATTGGTTGGCTCTGCTGCTGATACAACACTCTGGGGACAAAGCCAACAGAAAAAGGAGGGGCAATGGAGAACGAGAGGAAGTGAGAAGTGAGTATCAGTGATCGTAGTTACTACATTTAAGTAATACCCCAGTCTTAGCCTAATCTCTATCTACTGCCTCAGTATTGTACAGTTGACTACACTGGGTGTCCAACCCTCTATATCAGCACAGCTCTCTTTCTGTTGAAAGATGGTGTATAGTAAAAACAGTAAAAATCTATTCAATCCAGCAATCTTACAGGCAGTTCAACCACCTGAACACCTAATTTGCAAGACTGTCAAGTTGATGTTCAGCTGATAACATTTAGAAGATAAAAAGAACAGGACAGCATTTTTTTTTAAAAAAAAGCTGCACGATTCCTGATTATGTGATAACCATTCTACTCCCATATTAATGTTGTCTTTTTAGGGGTGTTCGATATAGACAAAAATTGATTTCACTATTTTTTTGTTTGGCCATTTTTCCAATAACGATAATTTGTCATCAGCAAAACTCCCTTGCTCATTTGTAGTGGTCTCTTGAACTATTTCAGAACAAAAACTTAAAAAGATTAATGAAGACTTAATGACAAAAACCATCAACTTAAAGTGTCCTGTTTTGGGATGATAAAGATCTATTCTCAATCTGAATTCATGAACTTAATTATAGATAAATAAACATTTCTTCACAAAGAAAGAAATCATCAACTTAATTTTAAATGAACAATTTGCAAAAAATGACTGATCATACAAGTTTAAAATGCTGGTGTCCCTGCCCTGCAGAGACATTCAGTTCATTCCGTTTGCTGAAGCTTTGCAAGCCAGTCTGTGTCCTGGAACAAGGTGGCATGGGGAGATCTGTGCTCAATCAGCAAGGTGTGCACTTTGGATCGTAATTCCAACAGGTGGTTGAGTATTCTCCCTCAAGAGCCAGCGCACTTCTGTGTGCAGCAGCTGTTGTGTGTTCAGCTTCCATATTTTCACAGAAGAGGCAAAAAATGCGTGCATTTGATCACTTTGTTGCAGTCATGTAACACATGGCTCATTTTCTTGGAGGCCAATGCCTCCCTGTGTATGACACAGTGAGTCCACTTTACGTCTGGGTTTTCTTTTGTTAATGCGCACTATGAGTCCTCTCACGCTGCACGTCATTGATGCAGCTGCGTCAGTGCAGATGTTGCTGCAGGATTTCCAGCTCAGGCCATTTTAACAGAAGGAAGTATTAACATTAAAAATGTCCTCTCCTGTTTTCCCTTCCAATGTTTTGCAGAATAGGATGTGCTCATAAATGTCGTCATTTTCAATCTATCTCGCAAAAGCAACAAGTTATGCATTTGCACCGACGCCTGTGGATTCATCCAGCTGGAGTGAAAAGGAGTCGCTAAGTTTTCCCACAACATGCTTCACAATGTCTGTTCCCATTTTATCTACTGTGGGGCAAACGGTCATTTGACAAAGGCACAGTCTTAAATTTCTCCGCTGAGTTTCTGTCCAGCATGGTCTCAGCTAGCACAACTAGCTGATTCAGCTATAGTGAATGGTTTCTTGGCTTTAGCTACAAGCAAAGACACTGCATAAGAGGCCTCCAGGGCTTTGGCTGATGTCGTGGAGATGTCTTGAGATTTCAGAAAGTTTCCTCTTAAAAAACTCAGGTGGCTTACCAACATGGCATGCGTGTTTTGTCTTGAGATGCAGCTGAAGATGTGCAGGCTTCATGCTACCATTGGTTAGTTTCTCCCCTCAGAAATAACACAGTGGCTTGGGTGGGTTGCAGCCCGTGAACGGAAATCCCGTTAAAACATAGGTGATGCCTTGTGGCTCTGGGGTTTTTCTTTTTTTTTTTTTTAGGATAATGAAATTGAATACGCCATTGAATAAAAAATTAAGTTTATGAACTTACACTTACATTTTATTGAAACATTTATTAAAAAACTATTTTTTAAAGGATTTTTGCATTTGAGAACCACTGACCTACACGCCTCATATGTAAAATCGTCAATGTTTGCTAAAAAATACGTCTGTATTACTGGTATTATTCCAATCTCTAACAAATCACAGAAGAAAAACCAATAGGACAAATTTGGCCCCCACAAGCCTGCTTGTACCAGAAGTCACAAGCTAAAACAGGTAACAAATGCCATGGAAGTATTGTGTGCATACTTCACTAACATGCAGTTCTCTATAAACTCGCAGATCTCTGCTCATCTACAGCACATCCCTTTAGCCCTCTTTCGAGCGTCCGGTGAGCCAGAAAACTCACTGCTTGTGGTCTGTGGAGGTACAGAAGCTTCATGATGACTGCGTGTAATCTGAACAGCGCTTCATTCAGCTTTAAGGTTCATTTGTTTCGATTTAGAGAATGCTAGCTCTCACACTTTGGATATGGTGTTAACATTATTTCCATGGAAATAAATAGATTTATACTCATTTAATGACCGGACCATTTTGCCCAGGATTACAACGTAATTTGGACTCATCAGTACCAATTTAAGATTAGCGTTAACCCCAGATTAGCTCCATTTTCTTTATGCGAAGATAACTTTGTCAAGGTTAATACGGGCATAAAAACAACAAAATAATTTCCTTTTGAAGTTAAAACATTACACAACCACGTAGCAATTTTGTTTGCATCCCTGTGAATTGAACTGTACAGAGTAAGGAATCGAGATACTGACTTTAATAAGCTTTTTGGTGCAGGCCTATTCAACCTGCCATTCGCTCTCTTAGTAAAGCCTACACAAACTGAAAAGTTGTTTGCAAAAGGTAGGTCTCACAGATAAAGTAATATTCTCGGCTCAGCTAGAAGCATTAAAAAAACAAACAAAAAAAAAAAAAACACACACAACCCTGTAGTGAGCTGTGAGTGATTAGATAGCTTGCATTGGTCAGGACTCCAGCTACTGAACTATTTAAAATCAAGCGAAAACTTGAGTCAAAAACAAGTAATTAAAGTGATGGTTATCTTTAGAATCTCCACATTAGTAAAGCATTTGCAGAAGGGTAGCACACCCACACTGATATTTAAGTAAGAATAGAAGTTCTTATGGTGCTTACCCTATTGAACACCATGTATCGGCACTGGCCTCAGACTTATCAATAGACTGTCGATAAGAGATGAATGCATCCTGGACCTTTCCAATACTGGAATAGCACCTGCATGTGATGGAAGAGAAGAAAATCTGCATGTAGGCAAACAACATTTCAACATATAAATCAGAGTGACAGGATATTCTACAGAGATGAGCATGTCATTTCTTTTAATTTTATCAACACAGTATCGTTTAAGCAATTATGTAATTATAAAAGAGATAATCCAGTCAGACTTCCAGTCAGTCCTTCCAGTCAACTTCCTTGCTCTGTACTTGACTGATGCACATGTCATTGCTGTTGGAACAAAATCCTCAACAATAGTAAAAATAGATGAATAAAATTTAAACAATTAAAAACAAAAAAGAATCTTTTAATGGAGGACCTATTTTTAATAAATACATGCAGAACTACAAACTAGGTCAAACTGAGCACTTCTATTTGCATCCACTTGAAGAAAGAATTATGACAAATCTGTACTTTTCCAACATTAAATACACAGTCACGATTACACTCATCCTGGGCAGCTGGTAGCCTAGTGGTTAAGGCATTCGCCCTGCGATCAGAAAGTCCAGGTTTGATTCCGTGTTCATGGCTGCTCCCTGCTTCACTTGGTGAATGGGTTAAATGCAGAGGCTGAATTTCGTGCTGTTCACACTGTGTTCACGTATGACCGAATGATCACTTTCTACTTTTCTACCTGTTTGAAACTTGCCTGTACCCAACAGTGTTACTGATAATGTTAATCAGTCACTTTGTTACGTAATTAATGATCAGTAAGTGAAATTTCATCCTGCTGAGAGGTGATGTTGGTCACCTCTCTTAATACTAGCACCAAGTAAGTTCAATGTTGGTGGGCATTAGTTACCTTAAGATTAAACTTTGACAAAACATTAGTATCTCAACCCATTGCATCTTAACCCACATTTATGTCTGATTTACTGATTCTCTCAAGCAAATCTAACCCCCTACCTGCAGCATAATCCATAATCCAGCAAACCTCAAAATGAAAGAAATACCCAAAGAGCTGAAAAGACATGAAATGTGAAAATAATAAGGTACCTGCCCAGGAAGTACCAAGATTGTCCAGAATTGGGGTCTGCTTCCAGAGACTTCTGTAGACACTGAATAGCATAGCTGTCCTTGTTGGCTTTATCTCCTAGCTGCTCTACTGTGTGATGCATCCAGCCTGTGGTGGCAGTTTGAAATAGGAGAGCAGTTAGCACTCTCTACATTAACAATCAACGTTAAAAAAACAAGGTATCAAAAGAATGTGCATTGTGCTCCACCGGTGAGCAAATCTCCCTGCCAAAGATTCTGGCAAGTTCATTCCGGAATGGAGCAAATGGTCTGTCTTCTTGCAGTCTTTGTCCATAGGGAGGAAACAGGAGATGAAGGTGGTGGTGGTGGGGGGGGGGGGAGTGCGCGTTCACTACAACTAACAGCTTCAAAGATCTCATCAGAAACTGCCCTGCCCAAACAGCCCCTCTCCACACACACTGTCAGCCAGACAGAGGTTGGTGTGTGTGTGTGTAGACAAAGCGCCTCCTCCCAGCATGCCCAGCCTATCCCAGGCAATGATCCCAGCTGAGCTTTTAACACCTGTGGCAAGCGCCTGCGCCAGGACCTGTCGCCATGGTAACCACACCAGTGCACACAATTTCAGGGCAATGTGGAAATGGTTTTATGACAGCCCCCCCTGCCCCTCGTTTAAATTCTGGACTGCCAAGAGATTGGAAAGAAACTAAGTGATTGAAAAAAAAAAAGGGAAGAGTTTAAAAGGCACACTGAACGAATGAAATGTTTTTGTGTGGTCAGTTGGCTGCTAAGCTAGGGTAATTTAAAAGTTGCTTCAAATCCCAGTTGCTGCAAATCCCAACTGATGCATTTGGAGCAAGCCTAGGTGAGCAAGATTAGAATAGAGGTCAGGAAGGGAAAAAACTCAGACAAACCACAAATATCACAATCTGAAATCTGTTCAGATCCTGTCCAGAATCTCATCACATAGATAAGAGATTATTATTAAAAGAGGAATTACTATGATAAAAAAAATTGTCTGCTTTTCAAATAGCTTTTCACAGCTCCTGTCTTCTTGGATTATGTCATAGAATCAATACAGAAAACAGAGTAGCCAAATGTCTGAAATATACTGATAACTACGGAGATCTTAAGACCTCAACAAGTACAAATCTTAAGACCTCAACACAGCACTAAACAAAAAAAAAAACATTTCTCTATAAAAAGCTCTCTCTTATTCAAAAGACTGTGATGAAATCATTCGAGATGCGTGCATGACTGTTTTTAAATCTGTGTCCTCTAGCCCAGAGGTCCCCAACCACCAGCCGCAAAACAGTCCGTGAGTCATTTGGTACCAGCCCGCACTGAGAGACGGAATAAATTTTTTTTGACTGATTAGAGTCTGAAAGATCTTTCATTAAAAAAAAAAAAACAAAAAAAAAACAAAAACACGGTCTCGGTCATGTAACGCGGTACATCAAAAATGTTCGCCACAAGCTGTATCTATACCAGCCTGTTTGACATTAAACTAGTCTGTGGTGCAAAAAAGGTTGGGGATATATACATTCTGATAGCATATAGACCAAGGGTTCAATTTGTGCACAACCATATTACCCTTGTATGCAATCTATGGAACACAAGCAAAAGCTTTCCCTTGCACACTGAACAGTAAACTAGAGAAACATGTGGCTTACCTAGTTGTTGGAGGGTTGTTGCCTTCACCTGTGCTGGAAGATCCTCTGTTTGTAACAGACTTTCATATGCTTCTTTTGCTGCACGGTACTTCTTCTGCAGACAGAGAGAGCAGAGAGGACGTTTAGCAGACAGAAGGGTCAGCAATTTTATGGCCCCTAAGGGTGGACACAAAAGCGTTCCCTGAGACTGACCACAATGATCAGCCTTTAAAAGTGTCATCTAGGAGGAAAGGACTTAACTGGTCAGGCCAGACAGAGAGTGATAGCACAAACACAGACACTGGGGGAGGGTTAGTCTAGGACAGGATGAGACAGACTAGACTCAACAAGCCATTGGATTGAAGAGAGCATGCACACGCACACACACACACACACACGAAACATGAGAAGTGTTTGTTTTCCATGGTGACCTTGAGACTCAGAGTGGGCCTATGGTAACTAAGGCCTAGCTAACATAAAAACAGTCATGTACAAAAATGTAGCTACTATGTCACAACTAACAGAGATAATAAGGACCTAAGAATAACACAGATAAGGCTCATCTTAAGGCTTCCTGTGGGTCAAGTGAGTGGATGCTCAGGTCAGATATGTAGCAGAGAATAGAATACTTTCACTTTGGAGCTAAACAAAAAAAAAAAAAGATGTTCCATGCTTTGCTGAAGGCCAAGAAAGTTATTTTTTAATGATGATATGTTCAACTGACTGCAGTTGCTGTCTGTCAGAATGTGATTCACACCATTGTCATGAAGTATGGGGGTAAAAGAATATTCACAAAATTGACTTTACACTGTGAACTGAGGTTTCACTTGCAGAATGAATCAAATGAAAATGAATGAACAGAAAAGCACTCACCTGAATCTCATATAGATGAGCAATGTGGAACTGAACTGTATAAAAGAGAAAGAAAGAAAGAAAAAAAAAAAACAACTTACTGATAAAATATTTCCAAACCCCCCCAAAACACAAAAAAATGCAAAAGCAAGGGCGCTTGCTAGAGTGTTCTTTATCCGCACAGTAATTCCTTAAGCCAGTAGCAAGCAGGACGAGTATGAAGAAAGGAAGAAGGTTAGTGTGCCCCGTGTGCACTTCCAGCCTATCATTACTGCCGATGAGCAGAGCTGCACACGACTGAATCCTGAAACACAGTTTCCTTGGCAACTGGAGTCTTAGAGAGAGTGGAAATGGCAACGGGGAGAAAAATAGAGTTACAGAAATATCTAGTAAATATTGGCCAGGTCTTTTCTGGTTCTCTCTAAAAGAAAGCCTGGAAATTGCCTCTCTAATTATAGGAACAAGTTACTGAATACAGTTGCTTCAAGAACTGGATTAGAAACATGAAGATGCACTGCACTGTGCTCAGGGTACTTACTTTCAGCTTTGGACAAAGTGCAGGGTGTTGAGTCAATCAAAGCCAGCTGAAAATGCTGCACAAAGAAAGAACAGGTTTAATCAGACAATGCAGGTTAATTCCCAGCACTTCTGAGACTCATTTTACATAGAACATACAAATGGAGCAACCACAGAGTACTTTAGAATGTTTCTTATTGGCTAATCATGATCAAAATAAGAAATTCTCAAACAACATTATGAATTCTGAACTCGCATCACGCTCAAGACTCAAACGCCCTGATGGGTGCATGATAGCTTTATAGCAAACTAATATGACCTCCCCCCCTAAGTTTTCAGGAGAGTGTAGACCGGATGTGCTTCAGGAGCTAGATGTGCTTTTTAACTGCTGTTTTCCCTCATGAAATCAGTGAACTGTGTGAGCTAACATGTGACTGCGAGCCACGTGACAGGAAGGCAAAATAAAATGCTGGAGGTACTGGAACCTTAAAAGGGGTCTAAAACCATTAATAAACAAAACATCTGATTATAAACACTGCAGAGCAACTAAGGACTTAATCCAAGTAACTGCTCAAGTTTCCACAGCTGACCCCTTCATGATTCTCCTCCAAATGTCTTTATTCTAAGGAACTACTGATTTATAGAATACTGGCTAATGTCCCAATTGTAGTTCCAAGATCACTTCAAGACCCAAAGGGGCTTTAGCACAGTCAATAGCCTGTGATCCAAAGTGAACCTGCAACAATTGGAACAAAATGAAAAAGCTCACTGATCTGAGATCATCAAGAAGAGGAAACAGGTAAAGAACATCCCACATAGACAAGCCCTACAAAGCCAGACGAATGAGGATAGAAATGATGCTGAATGAAAAGAAAACCCATTCACAAGTTATCATCTGCTTTAATGAGGACCAATACAGCAACAAGTCATGAGAAATGCAGGAAGCTGCTTGTGAGCATAGCAACAACTGAGCAGAGAAATGGACATGAATTACAATGTCCTATCAGACACAGATAACCTTCCTCTCAGCCCTCTGCACTGAACATCCCAGACATTCAAACCACTGTAGACTCCAGCGTTTCATGTTGACAAATAAAAATACCCAATAAGAAAAAAAAAATAATAGCATAAATAATAAATACACAGAAAATTCCACAAACCTACAACACTGAAAGAACGGAGTTCCCTTTAAGTGTTTATTAGTGAAAGTGCCTCTCGCAGTCAATGTCGAGCAGATAAAAATCTAAACCACTTACAACCAGTGCTGCTGATCTCTCAGAAGATGCCAGTTACAGTCAAGGCAATGTAGACTCCATAGACCAGAAATAGAAAAAGTGGAAAAAGCCCCATCTAAAACATACATGATCAATCATATCAAGCGGTCTATGCAGGATGTCCCTCCACCAATTGTGTGAGCTCTGTGGCACTCAACTGGCTGGAAGATAATGCAGCAGGATTGCCAGCTTCTCCCTCTCCCACCAACACTGATTACTATTCATGAGAGCAGCAACAGAGAGATGACACGCTGCTCTCTCTCACTTGCAGACCTGCGCACACACACCAACACGTGCATACACACACACAGAGTACCTCCAGGCACCTAAATCAGACAATACATGTGCTTGCAATAGACTATCCAAGCACAGTACAGGAGGCCAGTGAAAGTAAGATTTTTTTTTAAAAATTAATAAAAATTTAAAAAATTTAAAAATGATAAATGGGAGGAGGAGAAGCAACAGAACTGATACACCAGTCTGCGGTTTCTAATTTGGGACCATTTCAGGCACTGAAACAACCTGCAGGTCAAAACCCACACCAGACCACTGAGACTGTGTGGCAAGCTGGGAGAACAAATGGATCCCACCATCCCTGTGATCAATGTAAAGTTAATCCAAGTGCTTTAATGACCACATAAAAGGTACTGAATCCCTGCGAAGGCATCCGGAAAGGCATCTTCTAGTGTCATACAACGAGATGAGCTCGTAAGATAAAAGCCCTGTGGTTTTCCCTCGATGAGCACTTACCCTTGGGTAAAAGAGGTGGGGCCCATGAGCTGTGTTCTTTGGAGAACGACGAGGGTCGGGGCAGTGCTGGACAGAACAGAGCGCGCCAGCTACAGTGTGCACTGATGCCTCCTCTCAGAGCCGCGCTTTTGTTCCCCATAAGTGGGACACACAGAGTCAGTGCGTAATCACAGGGCTGGCAGCCAGCCAATGCTGCCTTCAACAGCCTCAGTGACAGAGAGCAGGAGAGAGAGTGGGGGACGTGCTGCACGTGTGGCTACAGCAACTTAACACACAGCAACTTTGTTCACTCATTCAGTCATTCAGTCACTCGACCAATGCACAGTACCGTGGAGAATATAAGACAAAAGGGATGACACACATGCACACACTCAGGTGCTGCTGTCCAGACTACCTGACCGAAGCAGAACATCTCCCAACTGCATACACACACACACAACTTTCACACTATCACAAACCTGCAGGCTAATGTGTAATCAACTGATCCATTCTGTGCACATAAATGACTTCCAGTTAGACAAATTGCATTCCAGAAATAATACTATATGCCATTTTTCTTAAAATATGTCAGAAGTGAAAATGAACCATCTGTCACGCATGAACACCACAGCACACAGTGTGGACAGTGCAAGACTATCATCAGCGCAGGGGGGATGGGTTATAGTTGAGGTATAGTTGATCTCGGTCACATGATTTCAAATGCTAGGATAGTGTGGCATAATGTCCCGTTTCTGCCCAATGTGAGCTACAAAATCATCCAGCTTTAACAAAAAAGGCCACTGTTCAACAGCTTCTAGACCTTGAAACAGTTACTAAGAACTAACATTCATGGGTACTATCTTTAGACCGAGAAAAGACACTGAGGAGACAACATTAAACTGTCTGACAAAATATTCATCAGAACAGAGTCCATGCTTGCGCTGCTCTGTAACTGAAGGTGATGGCTTTAAGAACCCATCCAGAATGCTAGGGTTAACACCCCTGCTAAGGAAGACGAGTAGATGAGAGGGTGCAGGAAAATATAGAGGGATGAGAACGATGTAGTTCATTCAGTACATCAGGTTAAGCAGCATGGTGGCTCCTTGCTTCCCTTATTAGGTAACGTGACCCAGATGGCAACTCAGCAGCACACCACTACACCAAAAAGGATGCTGGGATACTAAAGCCCTTCATCTTTGACCCTCAGAGGACAGCAGTAGAGAACAGAAAACTCAACAGAAAACATGGTCTGTTGCCTCAAACTTGGTGCTTCCCTTTCAGCAAAAAAGTTTACACACAAACATCCTCTAACGTGAGCACACTGTTGTAGACATAACTACAAAACAGCTATATACAATAATCTCCTGCTTTTCGTGGGGGTTATGTTCCAAGAGCACCAGCGTATAGTGAAAAACCGTGTAAAGTGTTTAGGGTTAACACCTATTTTTATAGTGTAAATCCTAAACACTTCAATTTTTTTAAGGGTAATGCTTTAAACTGAGCTTAAAATTAAATTAAACGGTAAATCCGTATTCGCCTCTTAATTTAAATATGTAACATGGAAGGTTGCGGGACAAAAGTTTTGGGAGGTGAACATCCAATAAAATATATTTTTAAAAATATATATATATATTTACAGTTTCCACGTAAAACTATTTTCGGTTCTCAAAACAAGTCTGCGTTTGACTGAATCCGCGATATAAATAATACTTTATAAACAAAGTTTTAGCAACATGCAAAAAGTCTGCCAAATGCCACTTGACCATATATTTCATTAACTTATGGTGCAGTGCTGACAAATCATTGCTGGGTTACATTAGCTCTCCAGTCAATGTATTAATCTGACCCAGCTAATCAAGCATACTACTCTTTAATGTGCACCATCGTTTAGGTGTAGCAGTGGAAATATTTCATTCGTGTAATTGCTTTACTTTTATACATATATTGTCATTTAATGTCATTATTTTGAGTAGTTATAAGTAATAGCAAGTCAACTTCACTAAAACTTGTGAAGGTATTGTTTTACTAACTGTATTTTAGTTCCGCCACTACTTTTGAAAGGTTCCCTGGTGGGAGTTGCGGGTGGGGTTTATTTTAAGGCGACACTGTAACGCGCATGCTCTGTACGCAGCCTACCTCGTGTCAGAAGCATAGTGGATTCTGCTCTGGGTAAGCAGGTTGCTGATAGCTCTCTCACAAACTGAAGTTTGAACCATGTTAGACGAGAGAGAGAGGGAGAGGCTGCGTGTGTGCGTGCGTGCCATTAATGCCTCATTCTGCCTTATTTATCCAGATGTATGGTGTATGCTGCTGGTAATAAAGGTGCAGAAAGTCGACCCCCCTCGTGCCTAGTGATTGCCTACCATTCCATATGTGCTACATAGGCACTCTAGTTGGGTAAGCACTGCTACTGGGGGCGATAGAGGAAGCACTGAAGAAATGGAGGTATAACTGGTTGTTTCATTAAATTAGTAGTAAAAACCCAACTAGGCATTTTAAACAGCAACAAAAACAGCAGCAGCATTGGGCCGGTGTGTCATACACAATGTGCAATGAAAAATGTTTATGGTAAACTTTATATTCTTTTCCTTCCATGTTAAAGCAATGAAATGAATAGAAATTGCCAAACTAAACTAAATATATAGACTAGTTGGATGATACAGATACCAAATTTTATGTTTGGGTAAATGTCATATACATACACACACATATGCACACATGATCATACAGTGAGTGCAGGCCACGAAAAAGGTTCACGACCACAGGCTGGGAAGCCAAAACACAGCCAGGTACTCAAACAGACACCAGTGCAGTGGCACAAGTGAGCTTTATGGGAAACAAAATAACATCAAAATACAAAAGGATCAAACAACCAACACCACTTGGGGCTGAAACAATATCACAAACTCTCAGTTCTCCACGCACTCACACTCTCTCTCAGGGCGTGATAGCGGATTTCCTCACCCCATGTATGTATTTATATACGTATATGTATATACATACACACATATACGTGTGTGTGTGTGTGTGTGTGTGTGTGTGTGTGTGTGTGTATATATATATATGTGTGTGTGTGTGTGTGTGTGTGTG
>JBBPDC010000002.1:7699268-7710595 GCA_037974485.1 Hemigrammopetersius urotaenia
CACACACACACACACACACACACACACACACACACACACACACACACACACACACACACACACACACACACTCCCAAAACACTAATTTCAACTCAGCTTAATACAGTAAACCTGTAACCGTACTGTACACTTTACACTGAACTCCTGCAGTGCTTGAATGTACATACTGACATAATCCTGGTATAGACTGTACTGTAATTCATGCATGTGCGTTTTTTTTGTATAAGCAGGTAAATACTAGACACCACGTTATGTCTGACACCAGTATTGTAAATTTGGATATCTGCCAAACGATATAAATCAGATACTCACTTTCAAAAAATCCGGATACATTTTGTATACCTTAACAAAAATACAAAAAAAATTGTTTTTGCTCCTATTTTTCATCTGATTTATTTTCTGCAAATATTGTTCAAAAAATCTGTGTTAGTGATCACTTCTGCTTTACCAAGATAATCCATCCCTCCTCACAGGTATGGCATATCAAGGTGCCCACAGTAAAAGGTCACTCTGAAATGTGCAGTTTGATCACACTATACAATGCGACAGATTTCGCAACTTTTGAGGGAGCGTGCAATTGGCATGCTGAATGCAGGAATGTCTTCCAGAACTGTCTGTGAAATTAATGTTCATATCTCTACCATAAGCCGTCTCCAGAGGCGTTTCAGAGAATTTGGCAGTCCATCCAACCGGCCTCACAACCGCAGACCACGTGTAACCACACCAGCCCAGGACCTCCACATGCAGCATGTTCACCTCCATGATCGTCTGAGACCAGCCGCCCGGACGCTGCAGCAACCATCGGTTTGCATAACCAATGAATTTCTGCCCAAACTGTCAGAAACCGTCTCAGAGAAGCGCATTTGCATGCTTGTCCTCATCGGGGTGTGAAAGTGCAGTTCGTTGTTGTAACCGATTTGAGTGGACAAATGCACACATTCGATGGTGTCTGGCACGCTGGAGGTGTTCTGTTCACAGAGGAGTCCCGTTTTTCACTGTTCAGGGCAGATGACAGACAGCGTGTGTGGCATGGTGTGGGTGAGCGGTTTGCTGACGTCACTGCTGTGGATCGAGTGGCCCATGGTGGCGGTGGGGTTATGTTATGGGCAGGCGTATGTTTTGGACAACAAACACAGGTGCATTTTATTGATGGCATTTTGAATGCACAGAGGTACCGTAACGAGATCCTGAGGCCCGTTTTATGCCATTCATCCACGGTCATCACCTCATGTTGCAGCAGGATAATGCACAGACCCATGTTGCAAGGATCTGTACACAATTCCTGGAAGCTAAAAACATCCCAGTTCTTGCATGCCAGCATACTCACCGGACATGTCACCCATTGAGCATGTTTTGGGATGCTCTGGATCGGTGTATATGACCGTGTGTTCCAGTTCCTGCCAATATTCAGCAAATTCGCACAGCTATTGCAGAGGAGTGGATCAACATTCCACAGCCCACAACCCACAACCCTGATCAACCCGATGGAGAAATGCGGAACTGCGTGAGGGAAATGGGGGCCACTCCAGATACTGACTGGTTCGACAACCATTTCACCAAAATTGACTACATTTTTTTCAAGCCTGGCCTCTCAGAAATGACCCTAACTCATTATGCCTCAGTATTGGAGTAGCAGCACAAATGTCAAGGCAAAAATCGAGTGCTTCACCCACAACCTTCTGATCTCAGGGCAAACTTCCTAACCACCAGCAGTCCCACAAGATTTAAAAGTATCAGTGGCGTGATACATTTAATGAAGATTTCAAATGCATCACAGGGGTTGTCAAAATTTACAAATAATATATAAATAGAGAACTTTACATTAATGGTCTCCTGCACATTTGTTTTGTGTTCCTCTAACAGACCCAATACAACTTAACTCAATCTGGAACTTATCTGCCAATGTTCATATGCTCCTTTTAAATCAATATAAAAAAGTCTGAATATATTTTAACAATTAATGATAGAATGTCACCAATTTATCAACATAACAAATCACTCTGGTTCATTACAGAGAAATATGACTTTTCAAGGGCTACATATGAAGTAAAATTAATAAAGCACAGACATTTCAGTAAAGAAGCCCAGAATCACACAAGTACAAAAATAAATCTGTACTGTTTTAATGACTGAAATGGCTTGCTGCTAATGTGAAAGATCTCATTTGGGTAAACACAGGAAAAGTGTAACAATGAAACTTTTTGGTGGTAAATTACCACAAAAAAGAGAAGACAGAGTCAAACTGAAAGCCATGGTGGCTCTGACCCTCTTCAAAGCACTTTCACATTCAAAAAGGGAGCAGCTATTTCAGGAGATTTGTATTGTCTCGGTGTAAATGTGTGATGGGTTTGACTCTTGCCAAAGAGATGATCTACATAACAGAACATTGCCAAAACCCACCTACTTTGACAGAGTAGGACTTCACATACAAAGTGGCCAAGCATGCAGTGCAGTTTTTGCAGTGCAGTGCAGTGCAGTGTCCTTTTAACATGATGTTAAAAGGACACTTGCATGACAGGAAGTGGTAAAAAATTGTTCCATATTTTGTGGTTACACTGGTTGCATTTGAAACGTGTACGTTTTAGGGAAGGAGTCGGTTATGTTATATAATGAAGTAGCTTTGCAGGTACTTTTGGTTTGGAGAGAATGCCATCAATATTATGGAATGTATTATGGATTTTGCAGTGCCTCATACTTTACTGAATTTTGATTATGTCTAAAGAGTTTAGGGTCTGCACAACAGATTGTAAATAGTAAAGACCAAATCTACGTCTCCTTGACTTTTTAAACAGTGGCATATCTTTGTGTTTTTGATGGTTTTAGCTAACTACACAAATGCTATAACATAATAGTGGACTGGAAATCCTACAAGTATTGCCTAGTCTGAATGGTCGATAAAATACTGATAGGCTCCTGGAAAATTAAAAACATTCTAACATCACTGGCATTTTCAAATAGCTGATGCTAGATTGGATCAGTGGGAGGTACCCTCTGCACATCACCACCAGCTTATTGTTGAACAGACATTTGCAGCAATTGCTGAGGATGCCAAATGGAACTGAAGGAGATGTGAGTAAATGTGACCAGATGTAAACATTCAAATTGTATCTTAGGCAGTTCTTAAAATAATGTAGCATCCCTTATGAACTAAATATGATGAAATCTGGTATGCTCCAAAAAATACGGTTACTACTACTGAAACACTCGACCATACTGTGATGGCAGAGAATTTGCAGCACGCTTTAATTTTCCAGTTTATCGCGTCAGCAGCGCAGTTCTTTCCCCACAGTTTATGGCCAGTCATCGTCCCACCACCGTGTCCCTGGAGTCGTACCAGGAGAAAGTCCGAGCTGCCTTTGATATTGTGGTCCCTTATCACTGATAGTCTGGGTAAATAATAATAAAATATATAAAAAACTGAATGCTGTATTTTCTTGTTCATCTTATGTGTTCCTTTTTTAAAAAGCAGGTATACTCAATTGGATTTCTACTATAATATTTAATAGACACACAGAAAGAGAAGCTGGAGACACTTCGCCGTTTCCAGCTGAGGAGGCACATGGTGCATCACACAGACAGACTGACATCTCTGGTCTCAGCCCACTCTACACAACTTACGCTAATCACACAAAGGAATCTGGGCGCCGATACAGACTCCTAACCCTTTCAGCACAGACGGGATCACACACACAATATGAGCGCAGTTTGTCGTCTTAGAAAATGCCACACCACTTAACTCCACCACATCACACCAATTAGCACCACTTAACTGTATAGTTTTGGACCTTATAGTAGATGCTTAACCATTCAAAGATAAGTCTGAAATTTGCATTGTTACAGTAGCAAAGTCGACAGTAAAGAAGAAGAAAGTAGAAGCTGCATTACTAACATAATTCAAGTATAATACAAAAAGGACACCAAACAAACATTATATACATATAAATAGGAGTTTGTGTGTAAAGACCTACATGAAATGGCGCTACTTAGAATCACAGGCATTCCATCACAGCTAGAGCTCAGTTTGTCAAGGAGAGTTCACAGCCAAGCAAAGCACTGAAAAGAAGGAACACTGCCCAGAAATGTATGGGTCCCTCAAAAGCACTCTGCATGCACACGCACTTTCACTCCCACCTTTCCAAGAACCTTCTGAAAGAGATTCAGCTTTTAATGTGTTTTGGCCCTAACTGGGTGAGATGTGGTTTGCATTTGCTTCTAGACACCATCGTTGAATAGGAGATTAAAAACTCAATCACTCAATCGCATCGCTCAATGAACGCGGGGCATAAACCTCTCTCACCTTCCAGTAGTCCGAATGTAAACTGTAGTACCTCTGGTATGCAGATAATGCTAGCAAAAAGAGAAGCATAAAAATAAATCAACCAACCAGTCAATTCAAAAAGCAGATCTCTGTAATTTACACTAGTTTTCATTCGAATTAATGACACAAACCTTAAAGACATCCAAAAGTGTAATTCAACACTATCCCACCTTCCCATGTAAAATTAACCCCATTTAAACCATACTATGTTCTGATATACTGTTCTTACATACTATGTGTAATATTGTAGCACACAACACTTTACACTTACACTGCACTGTCACTTTACATGGCACTGTCACTTTATTGTACTATATACAACTCAAGACTACTGTTGCTGTACTGTGTTGTCTTTCATGTCTTTTATGTCTTTATGTTCTATATGTGAAGAGTGTTCAAGTAAGAATTTCATTGTACTCTGTACACTGTACACATGACAAACTTCAACTTCAACTTATATCATAGTGACTAAACGAAATGTAGAACAAACTGGGATAGATGTGATAAATAAATTGAAGAACTCACCTTTAGGGTAATCTTCTAGCAAAAGGTTGAAATGCCCTAACTGGCAAAACACCTCAGGTTCCACTTTTCCTTCAGTTTTTAAGATGTAGGCATCGTAGCAGCGAATGGCCTAAAACAAAATGAAGGAAAAATAAAATCAATCAAGTGCAACACAATACTTTTAGTCCAAGAGTGCTTATATTCAGGTGGTCGTTTTTCAAAAACAGCTTTGTTTGGGAATTGTCTGAACTTTCTGGGCTGGTGTCCCAAGAAAAAAAAAAAAAAGATTTTCAAAGACAAATCTTTGGTCCAAGACTAGGCTTAGTTTATATTCAGTCCAGGAAACTGGTCCATCAACTTCAATTAAACACGATGAACAGATCTGCCAATGCTCATACTGATCAGACAAAAAATATCTAACACTATTAAGCTAAAATAATTCAAATGCTGAAAATAGTGGGGAAAAGAAGTCTTTTAGCATTTTATGAAAGCAGGTCGTATCAGCCAACTCTGCACACTGACACTCTTTGAATTCCAATCCTCACCATCATATCAGTTTTAGCTCCAGGTGCTGCCAAAATATGTTCCCTACTCCTCAGGACTGCTAGCTCACTGGTTTTATGTTCTTTCTTTTTTTGTTTTTTAATAAATGAGTGTGTGCCTGGTTTGTTTAGGCAGCTTAAAGCCTCCATGTCCCCCTTTACTGACCAGAGCTGAACCAAAAAATAGCTATTTTAATAGGAAGGTTAAAAACACCATAGCAACCTGTGCAAAGTTGTCAGATTGGGTATTGTTCCTGGTTTTACAGGGTTACAGTTTGAAATAGAATGATATGCATCACTAATTCAGAAAGGTTCAAAGGTAAGAACAGCTTTTGCTCAAAGGTAACTGACCGAACCAGCCAGCCTTCGCATCAAAACTCTACACTCTGAATGAGCTGTAATTCAAAGTAAGCAATCACAACAAACAACCTTTACACCTGTCAGTCTTAAAGGCACAGCAACAAAAGCAGTCTGTTAAATTCTAAGGGGAAAAACAGGTTGGAATAAGGTCAAAATGAAACTGCAGATAAATTTTAAAAATTATATATTGACACAAAAAAAGCCGGAGTATATTTTCGGTTTCCACAAATTTGCAGGGGATTCTGCAAAAATGTTCTAAGAAAAAAGCTGCAAACTGTGACTTTAAGGGGGAACACTGTACTGTAGAGCTGTCTCCACTACCATGCATCCTTTCTGGAGCCTGAACCACGAAAGCATCAACCTTTCCAAAAGCATGTGCATGACAGAATGAGAGGTAATGATAAATCGCAAATCTGGACAACCCAAGTGATAATGCCGGAGCATGAACTACGAAACATACAGGACACAAAAGCAGTAATTCTATGGAATTATTACACCTTTTTTGCTTTGTAGTCAATAAGCAATTCATCAAGATGTAACACAATTATTTTTTATCAGACGGAATACAGAAAGTTACCTCCAAAAATGTTATTTTGCGCAAGTATAAAGGAAAAGAAAAAGGAAAATATGGTTGGACCATCGATGTTATGGGTCAGGACAAGAAACTCTCAACTCCTTTGCCTTGAAAAAAGAAAATGAATAAAACAAATGAACAAATGCACAGAAATGAACTAATGTGCAGAAATCCAGGTTACAGTGGACTAAACAGAAACAACCATGCAGTGTGGATAATGAGATGTAAGTGACTAATTCAGTAAGGCATCTGAAATCTGCAATGGCCAAAGATGTCCAGTACAGGACGAGGGGAAATCAGAGGGCAATCATTACCTCAACAGTCATTCATCACACAGGTGTACACTGAAAATTTTCTGCTGTTTTATCAGGATGATGATGCCTCTCGCCCCAGAGCAAAGCGGGGTTTCTCGGGGAAAGGCATATCAACTCAGTGACACGGCCAGCAAACAGCCTGGATCTCAGTCTCGTTTAAATTTATGGTGGAAATAAGAAAAAAAAAGGAGGTCAATGACAAGACGCCATTCGAGGAAGTTGGATGCAGCTTGATGGAGAATATTGTTTTTCATGAGTCCATGCCTCAAAGAATCTGCACCCAAGGAGTAGCAACCAAGAACTAATTATGATTTTTTTTGTTGTTTTGATTCCATTATTTTTTTCTTTTTGGTTTTGATTCCATGTTTTTCCTCCACACTGAGTGATCATCATTTTATCCTCTACTTGATCTGGAAAAAAAGGCCTTAAATTAAAATAATTCAATTAAACTTTTGGAGGTCTGTTTCAGGAATCCAGAAAGTTAATCTATTAAACAAATACCTTTTTGTCTCATTGGTGATCAGTTTATAAACACTATGATATAAAAACTTAGAGGAGAAGATCCTATAAGTGTGGTGAGTCCATCCATTTTGCCAGCAGTACTGTTTTAGTGGAACACACCTATACAGCTGACCTCACTTAGATGGAAGGACTACCACCTTTCTAGCCAATAAGTATTTAATATACTGGGCAAGATTATAAAAACACTGTACATAAGAGTTAACACAATGACCAATGCTCAGCTTGTTGAGAAACTATAAAAAAGTCAATATAGCAGGTATAGCAGCATTGTTTGCTTTTAAGTTGGAACTACAGTTGGATACCAAATGTAAAACTTAAGACTGACCAAATTATGTCAGTACTACCAACTACAGATTTACATTTAATCAATTGGTGCCAACTTGAGTGCCAGTTCAATACAGTAAGTGCAATAGCTAGAATGAGCCAAAAGCAGGCACAAGTGCGATCACTAGCAGTTGAACAGCTCAGCCCAGTAACGGTTGGCCATGGCGTTTTTCTTTCACAGCGTCTGCTAACGTGTGCAACTTGGTTAAAAGCTTCGGAGGTATGAAGAACAGATGTGGACTACTTTAAGCACTGATCTAACAAATGCCATAACTAACTGTGTTGCGGATGGATTAGCAGCCCAATTCTCTCCCCACAGTTATGGCTGGCCATAGAGCCATACCAGCAAAACGTTCTGCTATCAGATCAGCTTTTGATATTGTGGTCTTTTATTATTTACAGCCTTGAGCTTTTTTTTTGTTTGTTTTTACATTTTTCTCAACATCCTTTAGCCTAAGGTTTAGGGATGCACCCAATATTTGGCCATCGAATGTATTTTTTTAACCCGGCCGAAACAGTGATGACACAATGAACCGCAACCTGCACACGTCAGATTAGAGTCAACACGTCCTCCGTGTGGGTGCATTTTGATATATCTAAGAAAGACGCGCGGAAAGCCATTTGTAAAGTGGGGTGCGTCTACAAAAGATTAATTTATCATATAAAATCTAAATATCCCGCACAGAAGAGGCAAGACCCTTTGAGCACCCCCACTCCGTCTACATTTCTGAAAAGGCAAGAAAGTTTTCCAGTGATTACAGTTAATATATGGGCTGTGCCAGTCTTTGTTGTAATACCTTAATTATTGTTATAGGCCTACAGAGAATGTTTTTACATCTTTCAACAGTTTTTAAAGCACTTGTTCTAAAAGCACTTTGTTCAGAATATTAAAATGCACTTGAATTCACGTGTTTCATGGGAGAAGATATATAATTGTATAATATTTCAGCTATCTTGCTATTCATGAGTGGGACCAAGTAAAATATTGTAGACAGCATTTTGACCAAAAAGAGAGCAGTGACACAGTCAGCTCGGCTGCGGCCTGCTTTCAGCCCTGCCGTCAAGCACCAGGCACAGTTAGGGTACAGGTCCCTTTATTTGTAATGGAAAACTGTTAGTTAGCAGTTCCTTGTGCCAGTGGAAAAGTGCCATATAAGAAGGCCAGTCTTCCAGCAGAACCTGTAAACTTGCATTTAAGGATCCAGAGAAACAGAAGCAAATAGCAATACAATAAAAGTCAACACACCAACGTTTGCTATTTACAGTACTGATATGTGAACTTTACGTCGAAACCTTAACAGGAAACCAATAGTCCTGTTTATAGGGCAAATATTACAGCATGCAAACACTGATGGTGATCACAACCAAGACAGCAACCGAGGCAGCCCCATTTCTATGCCAGAACTGGAGTGGTCTGTAAAATGTTCTAAATATATAACAAAGTTAAACTTGTGAAGTTTAGAGGCAATATTTTCAACTGAAATTGCATTTGTTATTACTGAGAGAGTAAAGTCCCCGGTACTGTTGGGTGCAAGTACTGGTACTGATATTGGTTCAAATGTGAACTGCATCCAACACTAGTTAGCACTTTTTTAATTCAGCAGTTACAATAAACATAGGCAGAATGGATGAAGTGCACGTCTAAATTCTGTTTAGCTGTTATCATGGCTGATGCTAATGCACAGACTTGTCTGCATGCATGTATACATCTCTGTGGTTTCGTCCTGGCACCTTTCTCAACAAAACCATGCTTTTGAAAACTGACACCACGCATATGTTTAACGTTTTAAATATATGATAGGGTTGAACAATCATTGTTTTAAATAAGTGACACGGTTGGACAGTTATTACTGTTTATATATGATTGGGTTGGACAGTTATTACTGTTTTATACATGACAGTTTATTACTGATTTATGATACGGTTGGACATAGGCATTGAATTTTGCTGGACAACCAGCAATGAGGCATTTGAAAACGACAACAGCTCTGCAGATTTATTTATTTATTTATTTAATCAATCTGATCCAATTGGCAAATAAAATTTCACTCATTTCCACAATGGGGTCAAAGATTCATTTCAGAAAACGGACACGATGGTGGCCAGATTAACAGCCACAAACTCATCACTAACACCAGTCACTTAATTTTGAAATCTCAAATATAAGTCTTTATCCAACCAATGAGTGCCGTTTCAGCGTTAGTTAAATAAATTTCAAGCCTGTATCAAGGCATGTGGCACGTCATGCCCGTTACTAAGCTATCGTTAGCTAAAATGGTCCAGCTCCGAACACCACATAACAGGACTGGTTTCGGCTTTTCGGTCACTCCAACGGCAGTCACTTGATTCTGATCCCTCAGATGTTAGCTTCTATCATTTTCAACAAGTTAGCTTCTATAAAATTTTAAAATTTTACTTCAGATCAGAGCCTCTCCCATCTTGTGTCAGTTTAGTGTTCTTGAGTTCTGCGAGGAGCAGAGAGGTTTACATGCTAGCTAAGCAAAAAACAGCTCCTTTCTTCTAGTTAGCAGTAGCACCGAATAAGATTTGGTACTGGCGTTTATTGAGGAAAGGACTGAAAATCATTAATCAACACTGACACCTCCTCCCGCCTCATCCAGAAACGATTAGAAATTACAGAAGCAGCTAGGGACCTAATCCTACCCTGTCTACCCCCATCACTGATTCTCAAATGCACATTAGGCATATAATTATACATTATATTGTTATAATATATTATAACCATAGTATACAGTACTATTTAGCAAAAAACACTGGTAACTCACTGCACTAACAAATAGTCATCATCAAGCAAAACAACTCTGAACACTGTATTGCAAAAATGGTGTTTATGGTGCAATTGTCCAGATCCAAAACTGAAACACTTGAAAGAAGCATGGCAAGTACACTTCAGTATTTGAGTACATGGGTGAAGACTCAGCAACACTATACAGGTTTTGCTCTACAACTAGTTACAAGATACAGTAACCTGTGGAACATTTTCACTGACACACAGCAAAGACCAATTAGCACTCTCCTCCAAACATGAAGAGCTTGATTATACTGCAAAGCATCTATGTCTCATGCGTTCTCAGTACTGTTCCGGTTAAATTATCACATCAAAATGACAAATTTGCTTTGCTTCTGTCTTTTAGAATTAATAAACTAAAATCAAAATGGGATGCCGCTACTTAAAACACACCCTTAAAACACATCCATAACATTAACACCACCATGCTGTTATTGTAAAGAGTAAAGTATCTATTTGTCACACATGAACACACAACAGCACAGCACACAGTGTGAAGCAGTGGGCAGATGGTGACACAGCGCCCAGGGGGCAGTGCGTACAGTGAGGAACATAAGTATTTGAACACTCTGCGATTTTACAAGTTCTCCCACTTAGAAATCATGGAGGGGTCTGAAATTCACATTGTAGGTGCATTCCCACTGTGAGACACAAAAAAATCAGGAAATCCCATTGTATGTTTTGTAAAGAATTTATTTGTATTACACTGCTGCACATAAGTATTTGAAAATCAGTGTTAATATTTAGAACAGAAGCCTTAGTTTGCAAATACAGAGGTCAAACGTTTCCTGTAGTTCTTAACCAGGTTTGCACTGCAACAGGGATTTTGGCGACTCCTCCACACATATCTCCTCTAGATCTGTCAGGTTCCAGGGCTGGCGCTGAGCAACACTGAGTTTCTGCTCCCTCCAAAGATTTTCGATTGGATTTGGGTCTGGAGACTGGCTAGGTCACTCCAGAACCTTGATATGCTTCTTACGGAGCCACTCCTTGGTTTTCCTGGCTGTGTGCTTTGGGTCGTTGCCATGTTGGAAGACCCAGCCATGACCCTCTTCGCTGT
>JBBPDC010000002.1:7715553-7733835 GCA_037974485.1 Hemigrammopetersius urotaenia
CTCCAGAGCGCTGTAAAAGACTCGTTGCAAGTTATCGCAAACGCTTGATTGCAGTTATTGCTGCTAAGGGTGGCCCAGCCAGTTATTAGGTTCAGGGGGCAATTCCTTTTTCACACAGGGCCATGTAGGTTTGGATTTTTTTTTCCTCCCTAAATAATAAAACCCATCATTTAGAAACTGCATTTTGTGTTTACTTGTGTTATTTTTGACTAATAGTTAAATGTGTTTTATGATCAATAACATTTTGTGTGACAAACATGCAAAAGAATAAGAAATCAGGAAGGGGGCAAATAGATTTTCACACCACTGTATATCAGGTTTCCACCAGATGTACCATTTGATGTTAAGGCGAAATTGTTCCATTCTGGTCTCATCTGACCATAAAAACTTTTTTCTCTTGGCCTCAGAATCTTCAAGCTCAAAGGTCAGGTAAGACTTAATGTGGCCTTTCTTGAAGAGTGGCTTTTTTTTTCTTCTTGTAACTCACCCATACCAGCCACATTGAGGAGCACTTGTGATATTGTCACAGACGCACCTCAACCACTCTTTGCTGTGAATTCCTGTGACTGCTTCAAAGTTGCCAGAGGTCTCTTGGTAGCCTCTCTGACTAGTTTCCTCCATCCATCCAGTTTGGAGGGACTGCCTGATCCAGGGAGGGTCCTAGTAATATTAAACACTTTTCACTTAATTATAGACTTTATCGTGCAACTAGGGATCTAGAGCTTTTGAATTTTTTGTATCCATCTCCTGACTTCTTCAGAGCCTTGAGATCTTTTGAGAGTTGACTGTTTCAATTGCACTACCAACCATTGCTCTAATGAATGGCTGTGTTTAGCCTGAATTTTGTTCTTTATTTTTATATAACTGTTGCTATCATGCTGTGAAAAAGGTGAAAAGTCTTAAACGCCTGTGTAAATTGTTTGAAGTCATTTATATCAGCAGTAGGCTTCTTTCTGCAGCAAAAACAGTTGAATATTACAATAAATGCAAACAAACAAGTAGCAAGCAGTAAAAAGTATCAAGATTTATTTTTTCTAAAAAGTAGTCAATATTCTGTGAGCTGTTAGAAGAACACAGGTTTGGATCCAGGTTTCTGCTCAGTGTCACCAGTCATTGGGTGAATGAATAAAATTCCATAATCAACACCTAATTTAATCTACTGCAGTAAAAAGAGTCAAACCCGGTATTTGATGGAGCTGCAAGTAAATCTTTCCATGAGGAAGGAGGTCCGGAAATGTTTAAGCGAACACTTTGCCGCACATAAAACCACCATTTACTGTAATAATGTTTGTATTCGTTGTAATGTTAGTGTTTTAACACTAAATTAACACTACTGCCCAGTAGTAAACAGGTTTTAAGCATACTTTTCTCATGTGCCTAAGACTTTTGCACAGTACTATATATATGCACAAAACCCCAAGTGCATTAGTAAAATGTAATTTATGTTTAATTATATATATATCATTATATATTATATAAGCCCTAGAGGTCATTATTATAAATGTCAGTTGTGTCAGCCTAAGGATAACATATAAAACAAAAGCCTGAGGCCATCATTAAAACCTCAGGTATGTTAGGTCAAGGATGCCATATATGATAAAAGCCTGAGGCATCACTAAAATCTCAGTTATGTCAGCCTAAGTAGGATGTACACTGTGAAAGCCTGAGCGTATCCGCATGTCTCACAGCTAGGGATGTTTTAGCCTTATAAATAACTACACACACACACAAGAGTTTTGGATGGACTGTAAAAAATTAACAGATTAGACACGGTTGAGAATGTTCCAGTGTTAGTGATGAACCGTGGTGACTTCAGTGCTTTATGGAGGGTAAAGTCAACTCATTCAGTTCCCTGACAGTGTGAACTGTGTGCCCAGAGACTGCCTGAAGGCAAAGCTGACTTATTGACCGTTCTGACTTACCACTTATTGACTGTTCTGATGAGGGCCTTTTCTTTCTAGCTGGTTGAAGTTTACATAGTGCTTTCATGAAAAACCAAGTCAGACATGCACCTTATTTGTGATTACTGTATTCTTTGTTATAAAAATGAGTCCCAGACAGCCACAACCCTTTAGGTGAACTGCTGCCATCATCAGGTTAAGTTGACTTATTCTAGATTGAGATAACGCCATGCTTCCAACTTTGTTTGAGGAAGAACCTTTTCTATTCCAGCATGACTGTGTCCCAGTGCACAAAGCGAGATCCATAAAGATAATGTTGGCTGGATGAGTTCAATGTGGAAGAACTTGACTGACCCACACAGAGTCCTAACCTCAACCCCATCCAACACCTTTGGGATTAACTAAAACTGAGATTGCAAGCCAGACCTTCTCATCCAACATCAATGCCTCATAAATGCTCTACAGAATGAATGGGTGCAATTTCCTACAGAAACTCCAAAATCTTGTGGGAAGCCTTACTAGAGTGGAAGCTGTTATAGCTGCAAAGGGAGAAACACTCTCCACATTAAAGTCTTATGTATTTGATGGCTGTGTCATTAAAGTCCCTGTTTGTGTAATGGTCTGTCCCTATACTTTTGTGCATATAGTGTATTTTTTTGGCTTTTTTTATTGTTTTATAAGCTTTTGTCCTGTAAATTACAAAAAACATTTGAAAAAATGAAAAACTGCCCCACACCATCATTCCTCCTCCACTAAGCATCAGTTGCCATGATGAATTTGGTGCAACAATAACATAAACAGGAACATTATATTCAGAGGTTCTGCTCTGAGCTTGTATGGTTTACTGTGTCAAAGCTGCACAGTTGTTGCACAGACATGTGTCCACTTCAAAAGAACTGCACTTGCTATTTGTTGTAATGATGGCATCTTATGAGTGTCTTCTGAAAATAACTATTCTTCTCCCAAACAGCAGGGCACGTAGTTCATTATGTTAATTAATGAAAATGCACAAATAGCGGCCATGTAACGATCACATTCTATTTCTGATTATTCTATTCCAGTAGACACACAGCAAATTTAGTTTCATTGTTTATTCAAAATGGTCATTTTCCCTTGCTTGAATATCTGAAAATAGAACTCCTTCGTAGTGCAATACTCATAAGCAGAGCATGTTTGTACATGATAATAGAGCAATAATTCTCCAGATCACACTGGGCACATAAATAAGCTCGTTAGCTCTCTGTTGAGGACCTAGGTGGTACGTCACATATAAACAGCGACCTTTTGTGGATAATACGATATTCACCAATTCCGGAGTGCAACATACACGATACAAGACAACCTTTGGCAAAAAATCCTTACATGCCAATGCAACAGAACCTTTTAACAAAAGCACAGTATAACGAGTTGCTAAAGGCAGTTTTTGTCCAAAAATAATCTCGCCCTTAACTGGAGTCAGAGTGTTTGGGGAGAGCAAACAAAGGAGTGCTTAATAACAGAAATAGCTTATTTAAATAAATACGTTGGAGTGCACACTTTAAAAGGGGTATATTAAATCTAGTTCTATTCCAATTCTTACTTAAAAGATCAAAGTAATAATAAAAAAAATCCCATTAATATGAGGGACAGTGCTTTACCATTGTTTTTAAACAGAAGGTTAAAACATTTGCACTAGACAGCTGTCTTTCCTGGATATCCTTCAGCTCCAGAATATGCAGAACAAATATATATATATATTCATTATATCCACTGAAGATATAATGAATCCCACAGACAGACATTTTGGCATCTGTGGGTGAGGGAGATGTCCCATGACTGGGTGGCCCTTTCTTTAACAAAAGTCTAATTATAGAGAAATGCTGAAGCGCTGAATGCAAAGGCGAAAATATTAAGAATTGTAAAAGTATGGTAGAAGAAAAGGACGAAACATGGAGCTGATATGTAGATTTCAAGGGAGTGGAAAAGGCTAGGATAGCTACACATCCTGGACTGTCATGGCGTCTTTGGGCCATGGGTAGGTGTCCAGTGTGAAGGAGTCATAGTCAGGGCTGTAGACATGAGACAACACAAAGGCTTCTTTATCCTTGGGTTCTGGATACCAGGAGGCAATGTCCTGTTTGTAAGCATAGTCCACAATCTGAAAGAGAGCAAGTTATGGTGCTCATTCATTTTATAGTGTCTGAAGGTGTACTAAACAGGATACATTACCGTAACAATGTAACCAAATATATGAGAACATAACATTTACAACAGTTGTGAATGACAGCGAGCAAAACCATTGCCCAGGCATAGCTGATCATAAAGAAACCTAAAAGCAGCAACCCATTACTATTAGACTTTTGGGCCAGCCAATGCTGAATGGGTGGCATATGTAGATGTGTACTGTTACACAAAAGTATTTATAAGTAGTAAAAAAGCTACTTATAAAAAAACGTGGCGAAGTTAGTTCTGCACAACCACGCCAGTTTGACACCTTTCGCTACATTTCAGTGCCTTCATTCATTCATAGTCAGTGACTGTTTTAGCTTAAAATGCTAATGTGAAACTGTAGAAATGACAATAAACAATGATGAAGATGAGGCAGCGAAATCAATATCAATGGTGTGAGAGACTGGAAAAAAATTTTTTACCACTGGCTACAGTGTGTAGATATTGCAGATATTGTAACCACAGCATCATAATCAACTATTTTTTTCTGACTAACAATACACATATGCATATTCTGTTTGAGTATATCCCATGTCCAGCCCTTTTAGACAATTTAAAAAAGACCCCTTTGGAAATACCTGAGACTGGACTGAAACAGGTGCAACTGAAGTAGCTGCATATTTTTTAGTGAAGAAGTTACATGGAATTATTGCCACTAACCTTCACCGCGATCTTGAAGGACACTTCTCTAATGGTGCTAAGGGGAGGGTATAATCTTCCTTCAGCCAGATGCTCCTCTGTAACCATGTCAGATATTGCCTGAAAGACACATCAATACCACTGTTCTGACAAACGTTCAGATCATGAAACATTTGACTGGGCCTCTGTAATGTGTTTCTTATGAATGCAGTTATAACATTTACATTAAAAAAACAGTTACTAAACTTGCCAGGGCGACTATAAGCAGCGTTATCAGGTTTACCTCTGCTGTTGTGAGGAAAATGTCATCCGATATGTGTCGTACTCCACAGGCAATCACGCCCAGCGCTACTCCGGGGAACACATAAGCATTGTTGCCCTGGCCTGGATAGAAGGTGCGTCCATCTGCAAGAGTGACTTTCTGAAAAGGGCTGCCGCTAGCAAAGATCCCTCGACCCTACGATACACAGACACACACACGTTTCAAAGTGTTTTCAATATCACACAATGCACTCTGAAGTAGGCTGAAACAGCCAAAAAAAACCCTATGATGTTAATTAGGTGTGCTTGAAAGTGTGTGTTACCTCTGTCAGTCTGTAACACTGCTCAGCTGTGCATTCTGCTTTGCTGGTAGGATTACTGAGGGCAAAGATGATGGGCCTCTCATTGAAAGAGGCCATGTCTTTTATGATCTTCTCTGTAAAAGCTCCTCCAATGGCTGCTACGCCTGGACATTGTAATATCAATAACAAACAAAAACTGTAATTAAATGCCTCCTTGGCTGTAATAATTTTTAAGAATAATGCAAAACCAGACACAACTTTCTATGTTAGACTACATTCTTTCAGGCTAATGTAAATGAATCCTGCCTAGGTTTACTAATGTAATACCATGGGGGGTTGGGGGTATTTACCAATGACAGCTGTAGGTTTGATGGTCTCCACCACCTCCTCCAGGGTCTTTATATGAGGATGCTCATGGGCAAACTCTTCCTTTTCATGGTTAAGGTGACTTCTGCCCTGTGAATCAAACAACAGAAAAATATTGTTTTCAACATGTTAGTAAAAACGCAGAAGGGACAGTTTTCGTTAAAAAGTTTGGGACTGTGGAGGAGTATGTATAATATACAACTATGTAATTACATTGTTTACTTTAATCAAGGCCCCAAGAATAGCGATTTTCAGTTTAAGGTGGAGGGCATTTACATTTTGGCATAATGATAATATAAGCACACCCACAGGGTAGTTAGAAGATAGTCATTACTTTGACAATAAGCCCTTTAGAGTCCACCATCCAGATCTTCTTGGCAGCTTCAGCATGGGGCACTCCCTCCTTAGCCATGGCCATGATGAGGAGATGAGCGATTCCCAAAGCGGCCTAGTAACATGATTAAAATAATGCCATGAATAACAAAAATAACACACTACTAACCATTCAATTGTGCTTCTTACAATACTGTCTATTTCTGAAATATGTATATATCACAGTACAGAAACACATGACTGTTTGGTACCTCGCCAGCACCTTGGAACACAAACTTGTGATCAGACAGTTTATTTTTGGTGATCTTCAGAGCAGCAAGTATCCCAGCAACAGCCACTGAAGCAGTGCCTGAAAATTGGAAATATTATATTTCAGTTGCTGAACTGAAATAATTTCGCACATAACTTCCACATAGTTACCCGTATCTACCTTGGATATCATCGTTGAATGTGCAATATCGGTTGCGGTACTTGTTAAGAATGCGGAAAGCATTGCTGTTAGCAAAGTCCTCAAACTGAATCAGACAGTTCATCCCATACCTGCAATATAGATCAAAGTTAATCATTGATCCAACATATCAGCTTTATAAATGACACTGATGGACTTGATACTCACTTGTCTGTGACAGCCTGCATGAACTCATCAATGAGGTCATCATATTCTTTTCCCCGTACTCTTTTGTGCTTTAATCCAATGTATAAGGGATCGTTCAGGAGAGTCTGATATAAAAAATATACAAAAACTAAAGTAAGCCAAACAGACATATTCTGCTAATGATTTGCTGAGAAATTCTCTGTCAAGGATTTCACTTCAGAATTCTTCTTCACTGATTAAATCTGTTTACATCTGGCATCTATATATTGCTCATATATGCATTTTAGAAGATAATTCCCCCAGTTTGTCTACATTCATAGGGTTTTTGCAGCTCTTTCATTGAACAGGTCACTTTTAGGTGTTTTAATATTTACTCAAAGTATGTAGTAAGGAATGATAAAATCTGAAAAGCAATTTAAAAGCTGTAATGGACCTTACAAATGTGAATGTATGTGTATACACAAACACTATATATATATATATATATACTAGGAGTGTGACGAGATCTCTGAGTACGAGATCTCGCGAGATCAGATTTGTCTCGTGAGAACATGGCGATATCCTTGCGTTATTGGCATGATAGAGTGTGAGAAAGGGCAAACATTTTGTATTTTTGCTATATATTTAAACATTGAGGATTTCTTTAAAAAAAATGTCTAAGTCTCATCTCGTCTCGTGAACCCAGTCTCGTCTCGTGGGAAAAGTGTCTCGTCACACCCCTAATATATACATATATATACACATACACACCTCTTTGTTTTTATCTCAAGATGATTTTGGAACAGTCTGTGTCAAAACTGCATACCATGTATACAACACTTTGGATCTGTGTCATGCTAGTCTAATTTAAGAATTTTTTGTTCATTATATGACAACCTATGATCGGTTCAGACTGACAGGTTACTGAAATCAGCTGTTAACAGAGCCTAGCACGGCCTTAAATCACAAACAATTTAGCTGAGATTAAAAATCAATTAAAGAAAGACAAAAGAGCTCTACGAACCTCATTATTAGTGCCCACATCCAGGAGTACAGGCAGGCACTGCTGAGGATGCGCTCCTCCACAAGCTGTGTAGAGAGCCAGTTTACCCACTGGAATCCCCATTCCATAACTGCCCAGGTCTCCCAGTCCCAGGATCCTCTCACCATCAGTTACCACAATGGCCTGATGGTACATGCACACGCACACGCACACGCACACACACACACACACACACACACACACAAAAGACACAGAATATGAGCAAATAACACCCAACATATGTGCGCATATTTCAAGTTAATTCATGATCCACACACCTTGATGTTATCCTCTGGCCATGAGTTCAGCATGGTAGCAATGTGGCCCTTGTCATGAATGGTGATAAAAAGTCCACTGGACAAATATAGGAACAGATCTTCAGTGAATAACCTCAATATCATTTGTTTCAAAACCAGATTTAGTGTACATGAAATGTAAGCATGTCATGTTGCAAATCAGTGTGTTTTTGGAACTTGTCTGACCGTGGTCTTCTGAATGCCAGGCCATACTGCTGACAAGCCAGGCCCACAGTGGGAGTGTAAACAATAGGCATGAACTCCTCAATATCAGAGGTCAACAGACGATAGAAGAGCTTCTCATTCCTGTCCTGCAGGGTCATCAGCAAGATATACCTGCAAGAAAAAATGACAAAGTCAAAGAGAATGAGAAAAAGAGGTGGGAATAAAAAAAAGAGAAAAACAAAGATGCATTAGATATTTGTATTTATATTCTAGCCGATTATCTGCTCGCTAATAATGTATATATGAAGTATCCTACTGGTGTTTTTCAAAGTAACAGGCAGAATCTCATGGCTGGACATTTTTTTAATATAAAGCTTCCGTTTTTGTCTTTCCCAATTTAGCATTTTGGAATATTTGACAGGTTATGCCTGGTTTGTGTTCGTCAAAAAAATCAATAAATGACAAATGTAATAAAACAGTAATAGCCCTAGATAATGACTGATGGTTCTGATCATATCTCATATCTGTCATGCATGATCTGATCAAAAGAAAATGAGGTGTGAAGCTGTTTTACACTTGAAATCTCATTTCATGACTGAAAGAAGGGCACGGCACATATTTACCACATCTGTCTCTCACTGCTATTATCATCAGACTAAAATGTCCTGTAAGTCATGTTTTGTATGGGCAGTATGAAAGTATCTGGATTAAATGAAAGGACATAGTTGATTTGGTGTTCCTTCATTGCTGCTGAGAACACATCTGGACATTATTAGTATTATTTCTGTCCCTAACCACCTCTAAAAGCAGTTTGAGTGATCAGATCTCAGCATTTCTCTGTTGTGAGACATTACTTGTCAAGTGGGTTGCTGCGTGTCTCATAGCTCTTCATGACTCGGAGCACCTGAACGTCCTGGGACAGAAAACACGGTGGCAGCAGGCCATGGATGCCCAGTTGGAGCCTCTCTTCCAGGGTGAATGCCATGCCCTGCAAGACCAGAACCACGCCTTCATCAAACACATAAATAATGGATGCAGGCCAAAACTGCACAGTCATCCCATAATATGGTTGAAATGAAGCACTCACACTGCATTAGGGTCTGTTTTGAGGTCTGGGCAAGTTCCCAGCAGAGGAGAAACACATACCACATGTTGGGTCTATTTATTTCTGACCAATGGAAAGTCTGAATGACTCTCCCTCCCCCGCTCCTCTGCCTACTCCCTCTTTGTTTCATACTGCTAGTCCAACTCTCTTATGTCCAGCTATACTTGTGTTTAACCCTTACTGTCTTTTTAAAAAGAAAACGGCTGAAAACTTTCAAAACAGGATACAGAGTGCAGCTCAAAGCACTTTTTAGGAGAAGACAAATTTCATGACACTCACATTCCTCTACAAAACCCTGAGTCATATCCTTTAATGCAGCTTCCCATCTTTCAAAAGAAAGCACACAGGATAGAATTCAATCCCCAAAACACAAGACCAAACCCCAAAAGTACAATAAATAAAATACAGTAAAATTGGTCCACAAGTTTCGGAGTGTCTAAAGGAAAACATATTTAATGTCATTAAGACTGACACCACTACGCTGACTGTACAGTTTCAGCAGGAAGAACCAAGGGGCATGCCCGTTCTGATTTCTCGTACACAGATTCTCTCAGTCTTATCAGTAAAAGCTCTGATGCCATGGATATAGCACCTTGTAAAACTCACTCAGTCATGCGTGTCTGTCAAAGCTCATGCACACTTCCAAACTCTGTCCTGGAGAACTGCACTGGCCGGCACATTTCAGTTTTCTTCATACTTTAACTCTGCACTGCCCTGCACATTGTAGTGTTTTCCACATACATATATCAACTCTGCACTGCCCTCCATAGTTTTACTGTTTTCTCATACTTATTTCAACCATGCATATTTTAGTGTTTCCCATACATACTTAAGCCCTGCACATTTGATTGTTTTCCCCATAGATAGTTCAACCCTGCACATTTTACTGTTTTCCCCCACATACATACTTCAATTATGCACTGCCCTGCACATTTGACTGTTTTCTCTTATTTCAACCGTGCATCTTTTAGTGTTTTCCCTTTTTTACTTACCCTGCACATTTTTGTGTTCCCACTTTCTTAAACTATGCACATTTCAGTTGTTTCCCCATTCACACTCAGCAAAAAACGTTTTCTTGTTCGTTACTAGATGAATCATCAAGAAATCACCCAAGCATCAAAGCCAGATGAGATCTAGATAGACTGCTGCCTGTATTGATGTAACAGTAGAAAAGGCCCTCGGGCACAACACTAGCATCTCTCAACCTGTTGACTCACATATGACAGATCCTTGAGGAGGGTTTTGGGATGTTTACCTTGTTGAGCTGAGGGTTTCTAGTAATATCATAGCCTCGTTTTTTGGTGCTGACACTGGGTTTGGAGCGGGAGCCCGAGTGGCAGACTCTCACGCCGCCGAGGAGTAGAGGTCTGCCTGCACCGAGAGCCCCCGGAACCGGGCTGGAGAGAGCCCACAGAGCTCCCGAGGTCCGTCTGCACAGAGACAGGACACTCTTGCCAGAGACTGAGTTCATGTTTCCTACATGAGCAGAGGAAGAAAAGGAATATGAGTCGAGCCATACATCATCTGGAAAGGCTGTTCACTCTACCCGCGTCTTCAGCAATTTCTCTCTCAAAATGTAAATAACAACAACGGGCCTTGGCGGCTAAAACGGATCACTTTGAGGAAATTAAACAATAGTAGGTGATATTAAGACACCAGGAGACCACATAAAGTGTCTGTACAGCAGACAAAAGCTAAGGCTTTTCAGTTTAAACAAGCTAGTCTGGTGAGTTAGCAAGCTAGCTGTGATAGCACGGATCATGAACAATTCCTCCAGCTAAAAAAAATAGCAGTACCTGAGGTAAACCAGAGGCTTTTCTCTCACTCCTGTGCACAACCAGCTTCAACCTGGCCTCCTGTCTGCTGTTTATTGCCGGTGGATGTTGCAATCCCGTGATCCAGGAGCTTCAAGCTCGTTTGACATTGAACCTCTTTTGCTCCACCACAGTCCAGTCTGGGCCCGCCTGTTTTCCTCCCCCTCTCCAATCAGAGAGGGATCAAGTTTAAAACACTAAAGCTTCTACTGTACTTCCTTCATCTTTCAGATAACCTAGACGCCCGCTACTTACAGTAGATTTCGAGGTAAAGGAAAACAGCCCACAGCTTGAGGGTGGTTTTGACACAGCATGAGAGTGGTTTTGGCTTCTCTGAGTCATTCAGTATTAATTCCATTGTGCCCAGTAAAAGTATTACACCAACTGTAATTGGCGTTGCTTTTAAAAACATAAGCTTTAACATGAAATTGTTCACCCCATTGCAGCTATAACAGCTTCTACTCTTCTTGAAAAGCTTTCCACAAGATTTTTGTTCATTACTTCTGTAGAGCATTAATGAGGTCAGGCATTGATGTTGGATGAGGCCTGGCTCACAATCTCCAATCCAGTTCATCCCAAAGGATGCGGCTGAGGTCAGGCCTCTGTGTGGGCCAGTCAAGTTCTTCCACCCCGAACTCACCCAACCATGTTTTTATGTGCACTGGGACACAGTCATCCTGTAATAGAAAAGGTTCTTCCCCAAACGGTGTCCACAAAGTTGGAGGCATAGCGTTAAGGTTAGCCTTAAGCGCAAGTCCTTCACTGGAAGTAACCTGAAAAACAGGTTTGTCCCAATACTTTTGTCCATATAGCATACATGACTGACATTATGGCTTTTCTTAGTACTGTTCATAATTTCCATTAAAAAGAGTGAAGAAAAATCCTCTTTTAGATCACATTTGAGAAATGAGTCAACATGCTGCTCTATGGTCATTCATAAATGTCTTTATTCATCAATCGTAACAGATATAATTTGATGATTTTTTTTTTTTTACAAAATACAATTACAGAAAATAAACACATTTCAAATAGCGACACAAACACACGTGGCTAAAGACAGACTGTGAAATATATGCAAAAGGAGCTGAATTCCATTATGTATTACAGTCTGACCTTCAAAAGCAGGTCATCTGAAACTAGACCGACTCTGGGAGTCAAAGGTGAATGAGGCACACGGCGTGGCAAGGCAAGCAATAGCAGAAACACACAGGTTGCCTTTTCTAACCACAAAGTTTGAGTTTGACCACACATGCTAAACACACACAAAAACATGTCTCCGTTTTTGTCCAGGTGTTAGCAAAGGAAACCAACAAAGAACAGCGATGCCAATTTAGCAACAACATAGGAGTTGTTCTTCATAGAAAGTGAATGGAAAGTGAAAGGCAGCAGAAAAGTTGGATGAAGTTAAACCTCACCAGTTTCTGTTTGCTGAATGAGTGGTACAGGAAAAGTACAAGGACACTCACACACAATAAAAAATGGAATGGTCAGGACACGGCGAGGAGACATTCAAGGCAAGTTAAGTGTGTTCAGATAATCTTCCTTCATATCGTACAAAAAACAGCACCGAAAATAAGACAAAAACACCCACCACCACACTGAACACAAACAGAATTCATGTAAACGCAAGAATTCCCAGTTGAAATTGAATTATAACTTGTAAATATACTAATAAAAATACATAGTGTATAAAATATTTGCACTGTCTGGATGGACAGTGCTCACAAAGTGTAAAGGCAAGAAATCTAAAAATATAAAACATGAAAAAATGTAAAAGACGGGAACATTAAAACAATAAAACTCCTGAAACTGCTTTAAAATGATCATTCATCCCGTTCTACCATTAGCCTAGTGCTGCCCAGTCAATGTCAATGCTGTAATTTCTACAGGAAAAAACTAGGATCCCCCCCCCACCCCATTACTGAACCCAAATCAAGCCAATTTAAGTGTCCACAGATGAGACTGGGTGAAAATGCAGGACAAGTGAGGATGGTGGTTCAGATCACAACACTGAAGCCACTGCGAGAGCTCTTATCCTAAGAGATGGAGAGATGGAGATGGGAGTTGGGGAGAAGAGAAACAAGAATTTGAGAGGTTGTGTAGGAATGAAAAGGACAAAAGTGAAGAGACAAGATGAATCTGAGAATCTGAATCATCATACAACTAAATCATAATTAATTTTACATAATTTATTTTACATTACGTTACATTACTAATGGTTTATAACCATTCTGATTCAGTTTCTAGATTCTAGGAATGTCCCAATTTGATCTGACCAAATGAAATTGGGTCCAATCAAGGAATATTTTACTAATAACTACTAATCAAATTAGGATCCTTTTAAAGACTATTTTATTCTGTTTCCATCCGATTATAATACTGTCAGAGGTGACATTAACAGACAGAGAGCTAGAAAGACTTTTTCAGAGGATAAGCAGCTTAATGTGTGCAAGGATAATGACCAACAGCTGCTATCTGTAACGACAGTGTTTCAACTGTGGCCTTTTATCAACAACCAGTTTAACTACCACTTACAATGTGAGGATGTGGTATGGAGTTTAAATTCTGTGAAACATCACCATTGCATTACGTGCAGAATTGTACTGATGTTTTAAAAGTTCAACTGAAATCAAACCACACCTTTTCTATCTTGTCTGTTCTTGTCATATTAAGCATATTAAATGGAAAGGGAGGCGTCACCTACCACCAGCCCTAACTATAATTAACACATTTCTCAGCTGTCTCAGAGACCCTCCCTTACATCATTATTCACTCAGTGTCATTAATATTACTGAAAAGTCAGTACAATAGGACACTGTACGCGGTTTTTGAAGTAGGTGTGGCCAGGGGTACGAGGTCCTGTCACTCATTAATCTGGCTGATTTATAGGCATTTACTGTGAGACCTTCTTCTAAGACTCACCCACAAAATTAAAAAAGTACCCACAACAAAAGAATGAGCTTAGAAACAAAAAAATAATAATAATTAAAGAAGAAATAATGAAAGCAGAGACACATTATCCACAAAAAAGGGATTGAGAAAACAAACATTTTGATAAATTAAGGTATTTAACAATGTTTAATTTGAAAGCAGAATATAAGGAAACAGAAAGCCTACATCCACAATACTGTGAGCTGGCAGTCTTGCATACACTAACTTTACTGCACTGGAAGTGTGAACTGTATGGTTTGTGTTACCTACGTAAATGCGAGTTTGGCATCAGTAGTTAATATTACATTCATTTACTTTAATATTACTGAATAATAAATGACTTGGATCTAGATTGGGTGCATGATTCTCACCGAGTGTCGTTCATTGGACCTCCTGCCCTGGCCAGGCCGGATCTCGATGGAGGAGTAACTGGGGGGTTTCTCGGGCCAATCTCTGTCCCGTGACCTTGCGGCTCCTCTGTGACTGTCCTCCTCTGAGCTCCAGGAGCCACGGCGAAGATTTGCCCGCTGCAGTTCCTCTATCAGCTCCTCTTTGCTGCGGGCTTGTGGGCGCGAGCGCCCGCCACCTGAACCTTCCCTGCGTCCCCTGGAGCCTCGGCCACCATGCCTGTCATCCCAGTCTGATTCATCACTATAACTGCGCAAGATCCCGCGCCGCTGTGACCCAGGGTTCCTCTGAGAGTCTTCACGGGGATGTCTTGTGCGGTTCGAGCTGCTGCTGGACTGGCTGGAGAAGCGGAGTATCCCACGGTTATCCCTTGGAGCCCTGCGAGAGGCCAGGCTCGGGGCTCGGCCCACGATTGGAGGTAGCTGTATAACCCTGCGCTCCATGCCTTGCACACCCATCTCGTCCAGTGCAGAGAGCATGCTGGGCGGCCCGGGGGTAAAGGGGATGGCCTGTGAATGTGGTTGCATGGGCTGTGTGTGTGGTTGCATGGGCTGCACAGGCTGTGGTTGAAGACCCATTTGTTGAGGGGCCACCACATACTGAGGTGCACGCTGCAGTGGAGCTCCTACATCCATAGTCCTCACCTGACTCTCCAAGAAGTCCAACATTTGGTTGTTGCCATGCAAGGTACCCTGCACGCTCCCATGCATGCTGCCATTGGCATGGGCGCCAAGTGGAAGAACCATAGGTATCTCATGTTGGGCTGGAGGGACGAACATTGGTCCCATAGGGATACTTTGTTTAGAAGGATACTCTGAAAAAGATCCTGTAAATTGGGGAGGTGAGAAATTTATAGTCAGAATTAATGACTTGTGAATGAAGCACCACCTTAAACAGTTCTAAGAAGGAGGTATATAACAGAGTGATTACAGATTGTGTTTTGGACCTGAGTACAGTAGAGGGTTTGCCTGAGAGGATCCATTAGAGCCAACAGGAGAATAGATGGGCTGGCCATGGAACCAGGGAACCATGGCTTTCTGAGCCTCGCGCATCATCCTGTGTTGCATCACCGCTAAAAAAAAGAAAAAGAAAGAAACACAGAGAGATGGTTCACTAATTTGGGATACATTAAGCTTACACTATGTGTCATTAGTTTACATGCATTACACCTTTTGTGAAGTTTGAAAAGAAAAAAAAGAAAAAAACAAACAGATCAGCCACCACACTGAAACTACTGACAGATCAAATGAATAAAACTGATGCTATTGTTACCCCTGCCAAGAGGTGGGATATTTTAGGCAGAAAGTTCACATAGTTCTTAAAGTTGATGTGTTGGAAGCAGGAAAAATGGCCAAAAGATCTGAGTGACTTTGACAAGATCCAAATTGTGGGCTAGATGGAGCTAGACCTGATAAGATACTGAAATTTCAAACTCAATATCAATACTAAGGATGATGCTTAATACTCGATACTATAGGGGGAGAAAACCAAACACAGTAACTTTTTAATAAATAATTTAAAGTGTGCTCACGGGACCGTCACACCTGTTCTCTGTGCAGGAGTGCTTTGCGACCGGGTTCATTCAATAGGTCTCAGGGACCTGAGGGTCCCTGTAAAATTTCGCAGTGCTTTTTACCCGCCCTCTGTAAAGAACAATGGGGGGAATGTTTTGGACTAATAACTACGGATCCCCGTGGGCTAGGGGGGCAAATGAGGGCTCGTTGGAAAAGTTTCACAGAGATCTACCAGTATGTCAAGTTTGGCGTGGCTTGGCCCTCAGAGCGACATGCCGTTTCTGCAGGAAGGAGAGCTTCGCCACCGGCCTCGTTTGATAGGTCTCGTTTGATAGTAGCTGAGGGTCCATGTAAAATTTTGTGGCACTAGGTCGTTCCCCAGCTGAGCTACGGGGCAAAAAGCTCAGTGACAGACTCATTTAAAGGTGCATGCCATAGAGAGCCAGGGGGGAGAGCCTCAGGCCTCCAAAGCCCCAAGGCTCCCGATGACTCTCTACAGAGGAAAAAAGTGGAACGCACCTTTAAATGAGTCCTGAGCTTGCAATCATGTAAACATTGGGTCCTCCAGGTAGCCTGGGGAACAGGCTGCCAGCTGCTATGCCTGTTGTAAATTGTATCAATTAGTATCTGAGAATCTATTTTTTGACAACATTAGTCGCTGCATCTCCAGAATATCCAAAAGTGGTCAAAGAAAGGCCCAGTGAAACAGCAACAGGGACAGGGTAATGCACACCCAAGACTGGGAGGTAAAGGCTTACTGAAAAAAATATGATGTTGGCTATGACAGAAAGGTGTCAGAATTGCAACTTGCTGCATTGTCTCAGATTTACATGCCAATCACACAACTGTTTTGTTTCTGTCGTCCCCTGCACTTTGTTCAATGCTTCTAACTGTACAATTAACATACTTATGGTGTAACACATCCATTCATTACTGTTACACTGTTGTGAGTCTATTTATTGTGTTGTCTGTATATGTTTCTGTCATAACTTGCACTCTGCTTTATCCTGCGCTGTGGTCTGTGGAGACATGTCTCATCACATTATGGACATGTTCACAGGTGCTGATGACAAAGTAATCTTGAACCTATATGAAGCTTCAAAGCCACAGACAAGTCAGAGTGGTCTGACCGCAATACGTGCATATGAGCATCAGAACTGGACCAGGAAATGGTCTGATGTCTTCCGGGAGCTGTGTTCCTGGCTGCCCGCTGCTGTGGTGTGTTCACGTATGTCAAAAATTGTCACATCACTTCATTAAATATTTTGGATCCACCCCAATTCTCAGGAAGAGATGGTACCAGGATGCATTTGTAAAGGAAGACAAGCCTGGGGAAGCCCCTTAATGGTAACAATATTCCTGACTGACAGTAGCCTCTGTCAGCAGAATAATATTCCTTGAAACAAAAAATGTTCAGGAATTGTATTAGGGACATAAGTTGCTCTGGCCTCCAAAGTCTCTGGATTTCAATCCGACTGAGCATCTGTGAGATGTGCTGGTACCTTTCTCCGGGCAGCAGCATGTTTTGGGACAACAGGGGCAGCGTACGTAGCAGCAGCACTTCTGAGGGCAGCACTGACAACAGCAGACACCAAACAGTATGAGCAGTAGCACTGCTCCAATTATGATCAAAAGCACTGTCAGCCAGTCTGAAGAAAGGAGAGAAGACATAGTATTACGATCTTTCTGTGTCAAAATGTACAATGCAACAACTACTGGATTGGTCAGTGAATTAGTGGTTACAATGAGCGAGTATGAGGTTTCTTACGGTAAACAATGAGTCTGATTTCCTTATCAGAGTCTCCAATGGTGTCCCCTGCTGCATCAATGGAGCAGAAATACATACCATTGTCCCACCACATCACCTCAGTGATAACTAGATCTGCTTCTGCAAAAAAACATATTTAGACCAAATTAACTGACCTCACAAAAAGGAAACTTTCTTCAGTGCTGTTGTAACAGTTAATGAAAGACAATAGAGACAGTTTTTCATGCTGCTTAAAATGAAAGGCAATTTACACAATTATCCCCTTATCCCTAATTTAGTCAATCGGGTAAGAAATATGAAAATGGACAAAGCTCAGGCATACACATTGAATCTAATATAGTTGTATTAGCAAGCTTTAGCTAGTTGTTATAGATCAATGTTTCTAGTGTAACAAGACGTAATAAATGTAATAGAATTATTATACTATAATTAGTAGTGGTGCAACGGATCAAAAAACTCACAGTTCGGATCGGATTACGGTTTTAAGTCACGGATCGGATCAATTTTCGGATCAGCAAAAAAAATAAAAAAGACAACAAATTTAACTCCCCATTTATTCATTTAAGTATTTTTGCCCATAAAAAACATTCAACTCAAGACTCATTCCACACTATTATATAAAAACAAATTAAGGTGCAATATAGGGCAAGATAAT
>JBBPDC010000002.1:7733935-7747193 GCA_037974485.1 Hemigrammopetersius urotaenia
CACACACACACACACACACACACACACACACACACACACACACACACACACACACACACACACACACACACACTGCCCTGCCAGTGCCACTGCTGTGCTGTGAATAATCCAACACACAAATAATTCCTGCTCACTGTTCCTGTGGGAACTTGGTCTTTTATGAAAGGGGTTAAGGGGCTAACAAACAATGCAGATAAACAGTTTGTATTGATCTGTCTAGGGTATATTGCACAAAATATAGATAAACTAGCCCAAATGTACACTCAGTAACAACATTGTGCATGTTTATACTAATAAGCAAGTTTTTATTTATTATCAATTATTCAGCCTAGGCTCTTAAAAATAAAGGTGCTGAAAAGGATTTCCCTCACAAAGCCTTAGAACACTCACTTTCGGTCGATTTAAGAAACATGTGTGAAAATGGAGAACCTTTTTTACCGTTTTTAACGCATAATGCACAGTTTCGAGGGTGACCCTTAAACCTGCTATAGAACCTTTACATTATGTGAATGTTCTTTAAAGCTTCAAACTAGTAGAAACTGCGAACCTCAGATTTATGTTTGATTTAAACCAACAATCTCACTGGTAAATATTTAAATTGCAGCATTTCTCCTTGTAATCCATCTGGAATAGATCTTTTTGACTTAATAACCACAGCTTTTTCAAATCTTACTAGTATACTCCAGAATGCCATGGGTGAGTCAGTCCTGTAGCAGATTTCCCTTTTCCACACACAGGATGTAAGGCATACAAACAAACCCACAAACAGAACTGGTGTAGATGAAACAGACTTTGTGCTCTCCTCCAGCTCCTTATCTCTGAGGCCAGTGCCTGTTTCTGGACTAATGATGCACTTCCTCTGGGCGTGAGCTAAACTTTCAAAAGTCACCAGCTTAAATCACATCCCTGGTGACTGCTGACATCCTCCTGCCACAAAAATGAAGCCCTTGGGACACTTCAGCAAAACAGCCGTTAAATATAGTGAAACGTACAGTGCCTACCAGTTAGTATTAAATAAATGTATTAAGGAAGCGTGCTTTTCATTTTTGAAGAGTCAGAAACAGGAGTAAGCATGCTGCTCTAACAAACAAACATGCCCAGCATGAAGGAGCATTAGAGGTGTGGTACAGGGGAGCAGAAAGGTGACCAGGGGAACCACGGCAGCCGTACCTGGCATAATCTCCAGCTCAAAATCAGGTAGGACGTCTTCCAGCACACCTGTCTTACCTGTAGAGAGGAGAAGAGCACAGGTCAGCAGCTGCTGGAAGGTTAAGGTTGGAGTCAGGGGAGATAGAACATGCACATGATTGGAGAAAGTTTCTCTGAAGCCCTTCTGATCACCCGACAAGCATGCAGGAAAGCTAGAGCAGAGATCAGTGGGGATTTACTGGTTTAAATCCTTAACTGGCCTGATTTTAGGACTCACAATTCATTAGTGATAGATTCAGTCTCACGCAGGAAACTCCACATGCTTACGTAAAGGTCCACAACCATATAATCATTGATTCAAGCCCATGTCGAGTGATTAACAACAACGTGAGAATTCATACAGTTAATTTATGGCAAGTGAAGGAATTTTCAGTCAAAGATGGCCACATCACAGAGCCTGATTTATGAATGCAGTTATGGAAGCTGTACAGCATAATCCACAGTGTTGAATGAACTCTTACAGTAGTTATTTGCTTTTGTTTGGAAAATCACTACAGCTGTTCATTCACACTGTTAAGTGTTAAATCACCAGTAGGATTGTGCTGCATAAATGATAGGAGAATTTATCTGAATTAAACTGGCAGCACTAGTTCAGCGTGGCCAGGGCACAGCGCCCTCATCTCTGGTAAGGTAACTAATTATAGCACGGTGCTATATTACAGTTACCTTACAGTTCAAACGGAACACGCAACTGTGCATAACTGAACTCCAGAGACATACTGGACATATTTGTCTCATGTACGCACAGGGACATGAGAAGTGGGGGTACAGCAACCCCGATTTAAAACATTTTGAATTTTAACGATGCTCATAAAGCATAAAGTTGTAGGGTTGAGTTTGTATTTTCATATACAGCAAACCCCCGACATTCGCTAGGGATACGTTCCAAGACTACCTCCGAATTGTGAAAAAACGCAAATTTGTGATGCCTAAAAATGTCTGTTTTACAGTGTAAACCCTAAATATGTAAAGGTAAACTCGTATCTGTACTGTTTTAGTGTAGCAGCCAATCAGCAGAAATTAATGACGCTCTCGGATTGGCTACTATGTATCTCTTGCATTAGTACGTATCAAATACGCACTAATGCAAGTGTAGCATCTTGTTGTGACTGCAATATGTGCCAACAGTGCGCCTAAATTTAAAGCTGGATTGACTAAAACTGTAGTTTACAACACAGACTGTGCAGCCCTGCCCAATTCCTGTGTGCTTGTGAGGCACAGACTTGAAAAAGTGAAATTAATAATAAATCATAATAATAAATCATAATAATAAAATCAATAAACGCAAGGCTAAACTTAAAATCAAAGTTCAGCAGCGCAGAGCAGTGCTGATAATCTCTTTTCACCAAAGCATTCTTCAGGCTTGTAATTCTACTTTGGCAGAAAAACACTCAAATTGCAACCTAACAACATATTTTGCACCACATCTTCTCTCACTTCCGTATTTGATTGTGAACTTAAAGTGTGATATTCAGATTGTAAACATTCTTCAGCATGTGTTCAAGGCTCATGTCTATGTCTCACTGCAGGGTTTACTGCAGTTAAACATCAAGCCCACAGAGACCCCAACACAAATATACACCTGATTTTAAAATGCAGTGATAAACATGACCACAAACTGCCCAAGCTGTAATAAATCAAGAGGAATGGGTAATCAGCTGCAATATCTCAAAACATGTGACCCTCTATATGCATTTCAGATCCATATACTGTGCATTTGGTCTGAATGCATCTGATTTCAGAAAAGCCTTAGTGAATCAGACCCTTGGTGTTCTTCAGTATACAAACAATAAAACAAAGCTATCAGAACTTTTAAACTTCATTCATGATGCTAAACAGTGTGTGTGACTAAGTTCAGTGTGTGACTAAGTTATGCAAATACAAATACAAATACAAAGCTAGCTGAATTTTTAAACTTCTTCTGATACTGCACAGTTTTCTTAGTCATTTCAGAACAATGTATGGCTCCGCTCCCATTTCTGAGCAAATATTTAACATGGTCGTGTAGAGAAACGATCAAACTGATTCAACTGAAGTGCATTAACATTAGAAGGAGCAGTTAAAGATTCTCATTATTCAGTGACAATACTTAGTGTGGTATTTCTTATATGAAAGCACTGGTGAAGAGTGCCAGTGATGATATTTTCTTTTGCTTTGTATAATAATTTGCACTGCTGGCTGTAAATTAATTCTGTATTCATGTCTGAGCTGATGAATAGATCTATTTCTCCAGACCTCATAAAGAGAGAAGATGAGAGCAGAGACAGCAGACCCTCAATCAGCACAGTCAACACAGCAGACAGTGAAGGATTATGGGAAACTAATTAACCATTAGGATGCACCATCCGTCCAAGAAAGGGGGTCAAGGGTGTGCCATTGCTGCGGCAACAGTGTTGGCTTTGTTCGGAGATTGGGGTGTTCTGAGGCACTGTCCAATCAACACCTAGTCACAGCCCGTCCTCAAACCCCCTGCCTGAGAAAACCTGGCCAGCGTCACACTTACAGTCCAATTTATGCAGTGCGCACTTTGTAAATGCCTGGCACAGAGCCACAATAAAAGCGAATTCCCACAGTTTAAACTGACCGTAGCTCCATCTAACTATGCAATAAATCGCTGAATTAAGAGAATACTGAGGGGCGGCTTTAATAAGCACTTCACACAGGGAGAAAACCAATTCAGACTTACAGCGATAATTGACTACAAGCTATAATTTACATCTTCTTCATCGACTTTTGGCCGCTCCCAATTAGGGGTCGCCACAGCGGATCAACCGTCTTCATTTCCTATAATTATAATTAACATAATTTTACTAAATTGCACACTCTGAACCAGCTTAGACATGTCTGGTGTCCAAAGTTTGTTTCTTTAGTTTTGTACTGGATGGAAGTGGCTAAGAAGCAGTGAGAAGAAATCATTACACACTCACCGCAAATAACACTGAGCTGTGAAGTAACCTCAAGTAGACTTGTTTACGTAGTTTCTAACACACAAAAGCCTATTTCTCTCGACACCCCGAACATAAATGTGTGATGATCTAGACCTTCAAACTGTCCATATTAAGTTGGGGGTTTTCTTACTTACTCAGAAACCTTTGCTAACCTGGATAAAATTGCCATAATGGGAAATACTGTGTATATGAGTTTTGCCAATCTATCCCTGTACTGAAGAAGGTCTGTTATTGAGGCAATTAATTCGCAAGACTCCACACATGGACCCTCACTAAGGGGGCAGATTACAGTCTGCTGGACTGCCTGTGCTGAGTCAGCAAAGTGCAAGAGGGGGAACAGCAGCCTCGGCTCTCTGATGGAGAACGCAGGCCCATGCCTTTCTCCTGCTCCGGTGCCCTCTTAAAAACAGCACAGTAATCTGAGAGCCAGGGGAAAATCTGAGTGGCAGGCACAGAGAGAGAAGCAGACTCAAGGTGGAGAGGCAGAGAGTGGAGACGGACCAAAATAAGAGAGACTGAGCTGAAAAAGAAGGTTCTTAAGGTCCAGAAAGCAGAAAGAAGAATAAAAAGAGTGATATATGGAAGAGGGGGTATCAGGTCTAAAGTCAACTCTTAAACACTGCACTGTACGTTTGTTTCATTCTTATCAGTTTCTCTGGCTCCAGCAAATGGTCCATGGATCTAAATCTACATACCTTTGTTTACATGCACACAATAAGACTATGAAACTGGATGGAACCAAGATGTTTACATGAGTCAAATTAAAGTAATAATTTGTTTCCTGTTTACATGTGGGCCTGCATAGTCTGACTTAAGCACAATGTGAGACTCCCTCCCAATTCCCATTGTAAAAATGTGAGGTTTTTACGGCAACACAAAAACAGCGGATTTAAAACAAACAGACTGTTTGTGCCGTAACCAGCCAGCAATAGCATTAAAACCACCCGCCTTTTATTACTGTGTGTGTCCCCACTGTGCTGCAAAAACAGATCTGATTTGTTGAGACATCGGTACTACAAAGACCTGTGAAGGTGTGCTGTGGTATCTGTCACCACAACATTAGCAGCGGATCCACCTTCTTCTCTACGGTCCAGTACTGATGCTAATGTGGCCATTGAAGATACTTTCAGTGGTCCACAAGTGGTCCTTTTCAAAATAGCCAGTATGAACTTGTGCAGCAATTTGTGCTACAGCAGCTCTTACGAGTAATCAGACCAGAGATGGAGACTCGAGTCACACTTAAGTTGCACAAAGAAAGACTTGTGACTTGACTTAGACTTGCCTTCAATGACTCGAGACTTGACTCGGACTTTGATACACCCCACACAGCCTGTCATTTTGGAGATGCACTGATTTAGTCAGCTGGCCAACACATTTTGGCCCTCGTCAAAGTCACTTAGACCCTCAGTATTATTCACTTCACCTGTCAGTGGTTTTTATGTAGTGACTGATATATTAACCATATGTACTGAACAATGTATCGCTCCCTCTTTCTATATATAGGCTATACTTTACTCAAGGGTACCTCAGTGGTGCCCCTGGTAGTCCTGGGATTTGAACTCATGATCTTACAATCACATGGCAACTCCCCAACCACCAGTCCAACAGCTGCCCTACCTGGACCTTTTAATAATGCTTCCATGCTACATCAAATTTCCTTTTTTTTCTGTGACATGGGCCCTTTAATGTCTCCCTCTCTCTAAACCTATTACAGTTTGCTTACTCCTAGGCAATGACAGACTCCTTACACACACAATACTCTGATCCTCTTGGCTAAGATTATCTCTAACTTTCTCTCTCTCTCTCTCTGGTCTCATCTCATTCTCCACATGGCAATAAACAAAGAGGCCCTGGCATCCCTCAGCCTCTGACAAAATGCCCTTTGTTCCCAAGGCAACAGCTTACACAGGCTTACACTGCTCATGTCAATAATTGGCAGTTATTTATATTTTGTCTAGCAGGGGGTATTGGACCTTCTTTAGCACAGCAGACACAGGCATAACTTCTGCAGGCAAGCAGTGCCAAGCAATCAGCATTTCTCTGCAGCGCTTCTGCCCCGGACCTGTGCTTTAAGTTTGCCTGACCTTAAAGGAGACGGACGAACAAAAGCGTCTCTTATTAAGGATCAGATCCCTGTTGAGAGGCATGCAGCATTCAGCCGTAACCATGGCAGCTCTTGTAAGAGCACCTAGGAATGTGGACCCTGCTGTAAACCAGGGGCTTGCACTGAGAGTGCTCCCAGACACAACAAACAAACATGGGAGTACACAACTCTTTACACTCACAAATGATACCCCCTTCATGATACCCCATTTATTCATGTGCTAAACAGAGCTAGGCCTCAGTAGACTGACAACAAACCTGGACTAATAAAATCCCTGCACTAATAAGAAGAAACATTCCTGCATTTTTATCAGGGCCATGCTTCTAACAAGTGTTTACACTTTTGCACAGTTAGACAGATAGAGGGCTTTTGCTTTCGGGTTGCAGAAATACCTTACATGCCAATGTTTCAACCTTTCGTTTTGTGCACTCATGGCGTAACAAAAAACACATTTGTCACATTCTGGCAGAAAGGAAAAGGCCTCTAAATTTTGCTGAGCAACACATTACTTAGCTATTAAGTGAAACTTTAACTTAACTATTTGCCTTCAGCTCTTTTTTAAGTGTACACTGTAAAGCTAGAAACAACAGCCAACTTGACCCGGATTGCATTCAGTCTGTAAAGTGGAGGAAATTACTCACCCAGCACCAGCAGCTCCACCTGGCCTTCATTCTTGCCCTCCAGATCATCAGCGATGACCACCTTACAGAAATACACGCCACTGTCCCCCCACTGCAGCTCTCCAATACGCAAGTCTGCTTCTGCACGAAGAGAGCAACACGTTAAGCATTAACCACCAGTTCTGAATTCCAACTATTCCAGCATTACGGTATGAGAATAAAAAGTCTTGATGCTGTGCCAGCTCTTAAAAGCATCCTGGATCTTCTCCCAGTTAATACTATCTAGGAGCGGCTTAACAAACATGATATGTGATTTATAACCTGAACGTGATGCTGGCCAGTAACAATCCAGTGTTTTGTAAGGGGGGGTGAGGGGAGTGAGAAGGCTTTGTTCAGTGTGGGCATAGGGGAGGCTGTTTGTTTTTGATAAGGAGTGTTGTGGGGGTGTTTTGTGTAGAACAGGAGAGCAGGAGGGAGCCTTCATAGAGGCCAGAATCGGACCATTGTGCAGTCCAAAGAAAAAAACATGCCCTATTTAGAGAACAGGAAAAGCGCAACACAATTGCCAGCGTTTCCTGCAAGGAGTTGGATGATGGAACACCCCAGAGTCCAAGACATACTATAAACTGTATAGTCTGAGCTCATAATTGTACTGTAACTTGTAGATGAGTGGGAGTGACCTGTATACTGTTTACAGTTGTTTTGCTCTACTAATTAAATATAATTGCACAATTGCATTTAATTGCATAGTGAGTGAGTTCCATGATGAATTATTCAATCTTATAATCTGTATCGACATGAAAAATCTATTTTAAAGGATGCTTAGGAACCCTGATTTAAGGGTTAAAAACATATGATATGATGTATCATGATGTATGTATCATATGTCTGTGATGATGATATACAACATCTATTACCATATATTACCGTCGTTTAAGGTAAATATGAAAAATGAAAGAGGACCTCCGATTGGTTGGTTTGCCTTTCACTCAGCAAACGAAACTATGCAGATGATATTCCTGTTAATAAATGACCAGTTTACTGCAACCAACTGATGGGATTGTGTGATACCGCTAGCTATACAGTTCTGGAAAAAAAATAAACCACCTCAAATTCTGCTATATGAGGTACTGATTGGTGATCACCTAAATCAACTCTTCTTTAATGAGGTAAAGTATAAAAATTAGTACTGGGCCGTTAATGGCGTTAACGGCGCGAGATTCTAGCGAGCTGGTGCTATACTACGCAAACTATGATGAATTTCACCTTGATATTTCAGTGACTTTTCTGGTTCACGCACTATGGGGGGGCGGAAGAATCTTGCGCAGTTAACGCCGTTAACGCCAAGATTACAATGAGATTAAAGGCGTTAAAATAATTCATCTATGCCCACCTCTAATAAAAATACAGTTGTTATCAACACTCTCCTCTTACAATGTGAGCAGTTGGATGGCAAAACACTACTAGAAGTTCGTCAAAAATAGTTATTGCCATTTTGTTTAAGAAATTTGTTCTCTTTGATTTTTTTAAGTTCTGTAAATGCTGCATCAGTTCTCTTATTTTGATGTTTTGTCATTTCCTTTAAAATTGTGCTTTAAAGAACAATATTGTCAGCAGTTCTTAAAAAATCTGTTCAGTTCAATACTTGCAGCTATAAATGATAAAACCTAAGAAACTAAGAAACGTTTTTTCTCGTATTTTTTTCCAGAGCTGTACATGCTGCCTCAAGTAAAACCAAAGCAGATCTTTTCTGGGGTGATATACCAGGTTGCCATCTTTACAGTGTATAAGAACTTAAATCTAAAGTCAACTAATGTCATTTATTAAACCTTTCTGTGAATGTTATTGAGGTAATAGAATATGGATACATTACTGTTGACAATGCCAATATCTCTGCCTTTGTAGTGCTCAGCCAGGGTCAGGTGGTTTCCCTGCTCAGAGGCCACGGGGCGGATGGTGCGGCTCTTGTCGGAGCAGTCCAGGTGGCCTGTGGCCCCCAGCTCGGAGCCTTGGACCCCCAGGCTCTCAGGAAAGGTGAAGGAGTCTCGGGTGCGGTCTGTACAGTAAGACTTATACCACCACTGAACAACAGGAGACTGCTTTGAGTGAGTTGTGTATTCGCACTGCAGGACCACGGAGGAGAACAGCATGGCAAACTTCTTGTCATCTTTCACCGTCACCTGAACACCGTCGCATCTCAACACTGAGAAAAAGAAATGGAGACAATGGGTGGGACAGGGCTTGTGGTATTTCGTTGGAATTCAGGTCTGATCCAGTGGAGTGCTAAGTAAACACTGAATTAAACCCAAATGCATGATCCATTTGAATGGTTTGTGTATCTAGTGTAAAATAAAATAATCACTATGGTAACCAAAACAGCATTAACAGCATGACACCACTTTGTTTTTAGGTAAAGGGGGTCCTGGAGTTATGACACAGATCCGTTCCTTCAAAAGTGAACACAGCCTAGCGTAAGTCACTTACCGATCCTAACACAGTAGTAAAATCATAAAAACACAATTAAGCCACAGAAAAAGGAAAACTCCCTCACTCATACGCCGCATTACTGCGTATTATGCCAACACATGCAATCAAACTAGTTTGCCCACGTAGTCCGTGAGTATGAGGCTACTGGTGTAAATTGAGTGGGAGTGGTAATTTTAAACTCGAAACATCGTGTGTCAAGAGTGTTGTGACCCAAGGATCCCTTGTGCTGAGATATTAAGCCTTTGCCAAGACCAATTAAAATATATTTGATTTAAAAAAAAATACTAAGCTGTTAAACAAGCTTTTCAGTTTTTGTGTCTCATTTACCAGACTAGAGCTTAAAGTGACTGAGAACTGCCTACTTTGACAGAAAGGTTCATTTGACTGACATGCAAATTAACCAACCACAGACAGTTTTAGGACAGACTACTGTTTTTCCATCAGACAGATAAAACCCGCAGCAAATACAAACAAAATCAAAATTTTCAAATAAACCCCCAAAAAAAGATTTGAAATCGGCAATACGTGTGAGTGATTGGACAATCACCGATCACTGGCCGATCGATCGGTGCATCCCTACAATATATACATAATTCACAATTTCCTCTCTTCAGTGACATAAAAGCTACCTAAGGGCTAATAAAGTGCTCTCCCTGGTCCCAACTGTTAAACATAGCTTTATAAGGAGCTGCAGATAACAAGTTTATTACTTATTTGTCGAAGTAATCACTAAACAGATTTATTGCGAGCAATCCAGGGCTCTTTAAGGCTGGAATGGGTAATTCTCTTTCTTCCTCCAATAACCAATCAGCTTTTTGTGGATATTGGCCCAGTACAGATAGTGCCTGCCATGCAGTGCCATCTCTAATCTTTCCACCCTGAAATGAGATGTACACACAGTGTACGGGCTGGTGTTACAAATCGAAATGGGGGATTTCTAAATGAAAGTTTAACCCTTACATACCACTCCTAACTATCAGAAGCATTATGCGTCAAGGTGTTTTGTGTATATCAGGCTCTCCCTGCTGTTCTTTCTCCATTCCAGAAAGAGCCCACTATCAGCTAAAGATCAGGGGGAGAGATAAAGACAGGACCAGAAAACACAAACGCCTAAAAACATCTGGATTTAGTCATCCGCCATTCATCCAGCATGTGTGTGTTTGTGTGTGTGGGGGGGGAGAGTGTGTGTGTGTGTGTGTGTGTGTGAGAGAGAGAGAGAGAGAGAGAGACAGAGAGACAGAGAGACAGAGAGAGAGAGAAGGATCTGCCTGTGTATCAGACCATAAAAGAGTGTGTTTGTCCAGCTGCATGTTAGAGATTACTGAGCAGTGAGCTGGACAGATTCAAAAGTGTGCAGGGAGGTGGGTCTGCTGGGTGTGTGCATATGTGTGAGTGTGAGAGACAGTGTGTGAGTAAGAAGTTAAATTCCAGGCTGGTTGTGGGGGTGTGGAGTGGTAGGGGGTTGTCATTTTCTGCCTCACAGGGCTGCTGGGTAGATCTGAGCAGGGTGGTTGAGATTTAAACGCTCCAAAACAAGAGGAAACAGCCGAAGGAGACTGAACAGGGACAGCACTCCCTAGTGAGCACTGGGGTCACACTTCTGTCAGCACTGAGTCAGCCTCTCTAGCACAGCTGGCCATGTATTTATTACCAATACTGGGATGAACTCATTCTACAGACTGAACGCATCAATACTTCTTCCTGGATTAGCATGCTACTGCTGAAGCTTACACATAAACATTTACAAAATGTAGAAGTACTTCACCTGCTTAAATCGACATTACAGAGAGATGTATGATTTATTGATATTACACAGGTAAATGAATAAAATGCAAATATATGCACCTGTAATTAATAATGCTGTTACTTTTTGGTGACCATTTCTAGACTTTCCCAGTAAAGCTATGCATTCTGCACTTTTGGCACAGCTTTAGTTTAGTAAATGATAGTCTGTTTACAACAGCTGGGTCATCGGAGTAAGTGGTTGCAACATCAGTTTCAGACTAGGGCTGGGATGTAGCTGACTGCTGATATATACTCCATGTTAGGGGTCTTCACGCAGGGCCAGTGCAGACCCTCCTTTTGTCCTTTTGTTCCCAGCCTGACTCATTGTTTGGTCCTGCGAGAACCCCCACCCAATAAGACTCTAGTGCAGGAGGGGCACGTCCCACCAATAAGATAAACCCCTCGGCCCAGTCAGCCGTGAACACCCAATTAGGTTGAAGAGATTTAAGCAGAACCGTTACAGGAACCCCATTCTAACAGGAAAGAGAGGCAGAGCATAGTTTCTTCAAACTTCATGTGGCAAGAAAGTGTTTGGTGGTCCGCTCCAAAACAGCAGTAGTAGAAAAAGTAGTAGAACAGCTGTGGAGTAACAACGGAATAGAAGTATTATAGTAAAGGACCACAAATATCACTCCTACTGAGATCACGGGCTCTCTATCCCATTCAAGCCAACGAATTAGGTCAAGTTTAATTCCTGTGACCGCACCCCACCACACCACACCACTGTGTTAGACCTACGACTGAGGGAGATCTTGAGTCAGTGTGACAGAATGGAATACACTACATCATGCATTAAATCAGAATCTGAAAACTTTACTGATCCTGGAGGAAATGGCTTATGGTATGACTGCAGAGACACAGAGACAATACAAAACACAAGGCCTAAATAAATCCTCAATATTAAATACACTCTGCTATACACACATATGCTGGGTATAAATACTATAGACAAGTAACCCAGTTCAGGGAAAGCTCGGAAGCCCAGATCTGATACAAAGCAGCTTCATTCCAGCAGTTCCAGACCAATCCACTGCCTCCCACTAACCCTCTCCCACTCAGACACATTCAGACTCATTCTGTGAGTACAGGGTGTTGAAGCTTGCAACAAATGTTACACCAGAGCACTGCATTAAGAATTTGCCTATTGTGACTGCAACATACAGGAGCAGGGCTGAGAGCTGTGACCCCTCTATTTTATACAACAAGTCCCTATAATTGACTCAAGTCAGAAGTGAGGCACACAAGCAAGAATAAACAGAACAAAATAGATTCCAAGCTGTTCAAAAGAGGAACACAAGAAAATAAAGGACAAGAAAATAATGAGTGCACACCCGAGAAAGAGATACTCAATAAGGGAAAGCATTAGGGAAGGAGTCTGAACCCCAGATAGGTGGCGTAAAAATAAAAAGGGGATCAACCTGTTGCTCATTCCTAACCCTTTAATACCAAACCTCCTTCTGGAAATAAACAACCAGAGTGAAAAACCCACCTGAAAAAAGCATGAAGGAAATCCATCTGCTCGATAAAACACTCATTGTCCGAAGAAAAACAAATTAATTCACAGGTAGCTCGCCCTCTGCATCTTGCCTCTGTCCGCTTCTGCCCTCTTTCTCCCTCTACAGCCAGGGCAGCGGGGCTGGAGGCTGGACGGTACCATTTCTAAAAAGGGGTGGACTTAGAGACCGCAGAACTTTCTGTCTCGTTTACCTGAAGCAAATGGCCGAATAAATCGGTGGACAGAGTGCTTTAGCCTGACTGTAATCATAATTGTTATTCTTTTTTCGTGATGAACAATGTAAACATTTGGGTAAGTATTAAGAAGTAGGCTAACCCAACACGCTAGTAACCCCCCTACTTTAACATAGACGCGTCCATAAGTACTTGATGCTGTACTTGAAAAGGGAAAAACTACTACTACCACTACTACTACTAATAATAATAATTATATACTACCACTATTTCCTCCGGGATAAATAAAGTTCTCTGATTCTGATATTACTACTACTGCTGCTACTGCTGCTGCTGCTGCTACTACTACTACTACTACTACTACTACTACTACTACTACTACTACTACTACTACTAATAATAATAATAATAATAAT
>JBBPDC010000002.1:7747293-7766123 GCA_037974485.1 Hemigrammopetersius urotaenia
TCTCTCTCTCTCTCTCTCTCTCTCTCTCTCTCTCTCTCTATATATATATATATATATATATATATATATATATATATTTACATTTATATATACATATAGATAGTTATGTGTGTAAAGGTGTGTGTGTCACTGTGTATATGTGTGAGTGTGTGTCTATGTGCTGTTGTATTGTGTATATGCGTATTAGTGTGTATATATGACTGTGTGTGTGTGTGCGCGCGCGCGCGTGTGTGTGTATGTATGTATGTATGTATGAGTGTGTAGTATTGTGTGTCCATGTGTGTGACTGTGTATTGTGTTCTGCTACTCCTGTTGGGTTGGGATCAGTGCTTAAATATTCAAAATGGCGGACGGAGGAGCAGCGAGTCAAGATGAGAGTTCAGGAGCAGGTAATCATGACTGCATTTTACATATTCATATTCATATTCAAACGCTCTTTCTGCGGGCGCGGACGGCCGGGACGGGGAGAGAGTGAGCGGCGGGTCGGGGGAAGTCTGGGCGTGCTGCGGGCGGGAGGTTTGGAGAAATCGAGGGGAGAGAGAGAGGAGACGGGGCGAGGACGGAGTTAGAGGAGAAAAAGCCCCGCTTTGTGCTGTCCGAGTGCCTTACATATTCATACCGCACCCCGGCCTCCACCGTTTAGCATATTTTATTAGTAATCCACCACATCGTGCTGAATTATGTCTCGCAGCCTCCAGCCAGGTTGTTTTTTGTCCGTGTTGTTGTTGTGAGGAGCTGGATGGTCGAGGCTAGCCGGGCTAATGCTAAACCGTTGGCTTTGTGTGTTTTGTATTGTGTGTAGGGGGGGGAGCCGAGCCTATGGCAGATAAATGGTTTGCATATTCATTTTCCACGCTTTACTCCGAAGTGCGGCATGTTTACACTCGGAAGAGACAAGCATGGAGCAGAAGAGGGCGGTGAGGTCTGGACCGAGAGACGGAAAGAAATATACGGCCCATTTTAATGCCATATCCCCTCTTCTGTCTTTGTGCCTCCTTGCAGCAGCAGCAGACGTGTGGCCCGGTTGAGTGTGTGTGTTACTCAGGGAGCAGAGGAAGGCTGTGTGTTGTGAACCGAGGGACAGAAAGGGCTGTACGGCTCATTTTAATCCCAAATTCCCTCTTCTGTCTTTGTGCCCCACTTGCAACAGCTGCAGTAGCAATGTGTGTGTTACTCATGTAGGCCTGAGAAACGGCCTCTTCAGCATATTCACAATGAATCCACCTCATTGTTGCATGATTATGTGCCTAAACGACACAGCTAACACTTCTCCCACCACACACACACACAGACATCCCCCTTTGTCCTGCACGCCTTTGCTTTAAAAAAAAACAAAACACTGCTGCATCGTATTGCATAGCAACCTCTACATACTGGCTAGATAAGAAGAGTGATGCACATTATGGCATGTGAACTGGGTTTCAGCATCTCAGATGCAAGCATAGAAGGCTGTTGTAGCTGCAGCTGCAGCAGCTACTGCTGCTGCATATGTAGCAGGCCAGCTTGAGGCTGAATGCATTTCATTAGGCCCCACCAGCCAAAGCATAGAGCAGCTGAGCTCCTGTTCCTTTTGGAGTCTTGTAAACGGCGTAGTCAGGACCCTTATCAAAAATCTAGGAACCAGTTGATCTTCCCTAAGTAATCACATTCACTTATTTTTTTTTTCATTAAGCACTAAAGTCCAGAATGAGAAGTGCAGACCATTACACATCAGTAAGAGAAAAAATTGTGGAAAAATTAGTTGCAGCACACACACACACACACACACACACACACACACACACACACACACACACACACACACACATCATACAGTGGTTTCCTATGCAAGATTTCCTGCTTTAAAGTGTGGGCCCCCCTTCTGATGAAGTGTTAAAAGACTCTGGAGTGGACACTTTTTTGGATGGCTAGGTGGGTTGGGGTGGTCTGCATTAAAATGTTAAAAGTTTTTATGATGGGTATAGTCTGATGACTGGTGAGTGGAATGGCTCTTAAGCCTAGGCCTGCTTTGCATATTTTGGGGGGTTTCCCCACTCGACACACCTGAGTGAGACCAGGAGCTTTTTATTATTAGTTACCGACTCAGGCGTGCAGGACTGAAAGCGCGGGCCTTAGAGCCCCTGATTTGGTGCTGTATCACAAATGATGACAGAAGCAAAAATGCACTTTTTCATCCTGTAGATCAGTCAGGATTTGTTGATTGCTGTGATGTTGAATGCTGAGGATGTAGTGCGAGAATATGATATGAAAACTGTTAAACTGATCAAGTGGCAAAGCTAATGGTGCTGAACACTAAATAACGTAACATTAGACACTGACTTCGGATTTTTTTTTCTATCCCTCTCTTTTTTCATTTGTAATTTCTCTATTTTTTCTCCATCTTTCTCTGTTTTTCTTTCTCTCCCTCTATTTTCTTACTTTCATCTTTTTTCCTCTTGCTCTCTCCTTTTTTTCACCCTCTATCTCCCTCTCTTTCTGTTCAATTTCTCTTTTTTCTTATTTCTCTATCGCCCTCTCTTTCTGTTCAATTTCTCTTTTTTCTTATTTCTCTCTCTCTCTCTCTCTCTCGTTATGCCTGTGTGGGGGAGGTGTTTCATTGCGATTAAAGAATGCGCAGGCTTAGGCCCATTAGCCTAGGGCCTCATTAGAAAGTCTAATTTTGGGAGGTGTCAGAAAAAAAGGAACCTCTGTCCCAAAGGTAACGCGTAGATCAGCTCAGAAAGACCCTGTTTTATGTTCGTTTTAAACCTGGAGTGCGAAGAGCTGCGGCAAGCTGCAACACGTCTGTGTGCTCTCCTAATAACTTATTACTGTTTGCACAACAGAGGCGGGTTTCATTCTCTTTTTTCGTGGTGAAAGCAGTAGGGAGGGAGTATTTAAAGCTGTAAGGAGGAGTTGGAAACAAGCGGCGGCCGCGGCGGTGAATGATCTGAAACACTGAACAAAGGCCTCTTGAAATTAATGGACACGGCTATGAATGAAACCAACAGGCAGCAACACAGCAGCAAAACCCCTGTCTTTTTTTGGCATGGGATAATGGCACAGTGCTGCACAGTGGGTCCATGATTAACAATGACTTTACATGTCAGTGATTGGAGTTTAATATTAGTTAAAGTAAAATATTTCCCTTTGATGCTCCTTTCACACTATGAGTGACGAACACAAAAAGAAACTGCTTTAGAGTGTGCAATTAATATGTACGTCCCGGAAAATGAAAAAAGACTTACCAATGACTGCCTGCAGATTTTAATGGGAATTTATTCATCCTCTTGGGTTTGATGTGGAGTAGACTATACAAGCTAAATGTGTGTAAATGAGTTTGTCAGGACAAATTTACTAAGCTAGACAAAAGGCAGGTGCAGATCTCCATTATTTTGGTACATATGAATGCTGAAACAGTAGCATTTATAGAATGTGGTATTTGAGACTGCGTGTTCCATAAATAGCCTCATGAAGAAGTGTTCTTATTTCTAAAGGTCCCCAAATGTAGTACAATGAATTAAATGCACACATTGTAGCTCAGTAGCTCAGTGTCACCTAAGCATTCCACAAGTATTCTTCTTTAAATAATAATTAAATATTGGCTTAATCTAAACATGTCTCTGATGCTGAGAATTTTTAAGCTATGTTTAGCTGATACCAATATTATTCCAATAACTTCATTTAACCTTATTTGAAAAGCTTTGTTATAGAACAGTAGTAACCAAATGTAAGAGATTCCAGTGCACCAGATAGTTCTGTTTTTCTACAATCAGGTCTCCAGTAGAGCATTAAATTTACGTGCACTGATGTGTTCATGAACCAGTAATGTAAAAATAACCCTCATATTTGATATTTAATATTTAAGATTTACATGTTTGACTAGTGGAATACTGGCTGGTACCAGCCTGCCAGATTGATGTTTATATTACCTGTGGTTCTGCTAATTGGATGCTAAATTATGCCCAAAAAACAGCCAAATTAATTATTTTATGTATATTAAGCTTAAATGGTCTATGATGTGCCCACCATACTTTTTTCCACTTGAAAGTGTCCTCTAATTTAATTCGAATGTGGAATTTGCATATGATTAATATTGTGTCCATGGTTACTCGTAACGGAACTCTCAGCACTGTTTATCTTCTTTGTGGCATCCGGTCCTCCTTTCAGTAAAACACCGCTAATGAGTTTCATATTTAAAATTCCATATTTAAAATTCTTCCAACCAAGATATTTGCATAATATCATTATGCTGATGGCTTGTGAAAGCATGGCAGCTGGGAGAGTTATTTTCTGCATCTTTCAATGTGTGTGTGGGGGTTTGTGTTTTATTTATTTATTTTCTCTCCTCACATTGGCTTTGGTACAGTTAGTTGCTTTGAAGCCAGTGACTTTAAATAAAGATGTGCAGGCCTCATTAAACTGTCTTCCATTTTAAGCCCTGCCTTTTCTCCTGTGTTATGTTTGGTCAGATATAAGTGTGTGAGGGGTCTATATGTCGCTTCGATTTTAAACTGTGTAAAATCTGTAGCGTTGCGTTTTCATTGTGGTATTCCACTTCACTTGTTTTTTTTAAGGCGCCAGTAATTTGCCTAATAAAGTCTATGAATAAACATACACTTGCTGTGACTCTGCTGGCACAGTAATTTGCAAGAGTGAATTAACTTTTTAAAAAGAACGTCTAATGGGATTTAAAGTTAATCTGGATATGCTAATTGCAGCAGCATGTCCCATGATGGAATTATGCCTACAGAACGGGCTGCATTCACGCGCTGGAGTGTTGAAGCCGCAGGGGGGCCCGGGCCAGGGTGGGCTGGCGACGCGGAATGTCAACTCATTTCTCGCTGTTATGCGACCAGTTCGGCTCTCCAAAGAGGTTTTCGCGTGCTGCATGTGTCCTAATAGTGGTATTGTCAAAAAAAAAAACCTTTGCCTTTTAATGCTCGCAGGTACCTTGTTTACCTGTCCTGCTAATTAGAATGCCGGCACTCTGCTGGTAATTGGGCCAGCGTGGGCTCCGGCTGCACTGTTGTGCTGAGCTGCAGAGGTTATTTCTTTCCCCCTTCTTTTCCCTCCAAAGCCATCCAATTAATATGCTAATGAGCTGATAAATATTTATGAACGTTTTAAATTATGCAGAAAGCTTTCAGAGCGCTGTGTGAAATGAATTGCTTGCAGGACTTCAAAGTGTTCGCTGCGCTAACGAGGCAGAGGAGGATTTGCATACGACTTTAATCAGCTGAATACTGATTACGCTTCATTATGGGCGCTGCCAGCTGCACTCTTTGTTTCTGTTCCATTCCAGGAAGAGAGAGATAGAGAGAAAAAAAAAAACAAAGTTTTTCACACTCGAGCTGTCGTGACGATCATGGCAGTAAGTGAGAGAGGGAGCGAGAGAGGGAAGGAGAGAGAAAAGGAGCGGCTGGGAGAGGAGAAGCGCTCTTCTCTGCAGGCTTCGCTCTACTGTGTTGGTATGTTACGCAGCAGACCGTGCAGTAACGTGTGTTGTGTTGTCTGTTGGTGGGTTTTTTCCCCCCTCCTTGGGTGTCTGTCGTTGCGAGTGACTCAAACGGAGCCTTTTAGCGCTGTTTAGAGCGACTCGGCTGGTGTGCGAGTAGCTGTGGATGCTGACGGAGACCATGCTGGAGAGAACAGGTGCAGCTGCTGCTGGTGAGTGGAGCTGGAGCTGGAACTGTGAGGTGAACAGTCGTATAGTGTGAACCTCTTTGGTAAACGGGGACACTTTTTAACTGTTGCGGTTTTGAGTTCTCAGTGCTGAATGTTCTACAGGTACAGGCAAACACTCGGGTTTTGTGATGCAAATAAGATGATGCTCATGTTTGAGACTCACAGTTTTGGCTTTGATACTGATACCATGTGTGGTAATGTAATGTTCTATACCAAACGATTTCGATGTATGTAGTCTTTGTTCTTTAAAATCATCTAAGCACAAAAGAATAAATGTAGCTTTTTTTCATCTATAGAAAGTAATTAAACTTGATTTTTAGCAAGATTGACAGTGATGGTGGAATGGCGTACAGGGATAGACAATTATCCCTACAGTGACTGCATTGTGATTAAAGCATAGAAAACTGATTATGCTTGATGGGTTTCTTACATCATAAAGTCATGTGTGTTACTGGAAAACACTCATCACCTATTTGTTTTAGATGCAGGATTTGGGGATGCACTGATATGGGTGTCCGATATCCTTCCGTTTTGTAAAATGCTGACATTGTAGCTTACAGAGAAATGTTCATCTGCATCAGGTTACAGATGTGTTAACATGAAGAAATTACATTTTTGTGCAGTAGCCCAACGAGGCCTGAACTTTTAGCTCTTCTGGGGTATAATAGTTACATTATCAGTTATGGAACATCAGCCACATCTTAACATTTGTTCGTCTCTGATACATTATATTTAAAGATGATCTGCCAATACTGATATTAGACTGAAATCATTGTGCATCCCTAGTGCTAATGGGTGCTTCTCTGCCCACCTGAGTGAAATCTGACCCCTATAGGAAGAATACATCACCAGTGCAGAGTTTGACTGTTTATAAAAAGAACTGAAAGTAATGAAAGTTATTGTATTACAAGTTGTTATTGAGGATTGAATTGTTGATACATCCTGCAACATTAGTCACGTATGATGATGCATGATTCCTGGTGAGTGCTGATGCAGATCTTCAACCCAACATGCAGAACTGGGCGAAAGTCTTAAGCACCTGTTCAGAGCTGTTTATCTGAGCAGTGTGGTGGTAAATACACATTAGAATAAATTCAAAGCTTCAAAGTGAGCAGGATAGCAGAACACAGGTTCGCTTCCAGATCTCACCTCGTTCCCTCTGTCCTTTATGAAAAATAGTTACCGATATAGATTTTAGATGCATGAATTGGGGCGGCATTAATATAAGAGTTTTGCGCCAATGCCCATGTGTAATATTTTTCAATTTTGTAAAATTTAGAGAATAAATCGTCAAACAGATACCTTGGTTTTAACCATTAACTGCCAATAATGATATGAATCTGATAAAAGTACTAAGAGTGTTGTAAGCTGATTAGAGGAGCACTGATTCGGTGCTGGGTTTCACCTCAATGCCTCCAGTCTTTGCATGAATTTGTGAAACCCCATCAGCAGCCCCTGATTTGATCTAATGAAGAATCAGTTGCGCCAAACCAGATATTTGAGGTATTTGATCAGAACTATGATGTAAAACTAGACTTCCGTGAAAAGAGGTCTGGGAATTATATATATATGCACATTCCAATATTAGCTTTTTAAAGACTACACTGCTCAGCTAAACAGGTTTTAAATATAACTTTAAAAGACTCTTGCGCAGTACCTGAAGAGACGTCGTACTACATGTAGTCAGAATGAGGTGCTAACGGTAGAGGTCTCTGTTTCTTCCAGATTCTAGAATGAATAACCCGTCAGAAACGAGTAAATGTGCAATGGAGAGTGGGGACGGAAACACAGGTGAGTCACCTGGCCACTTACTGTTCGCCTGCTTTTTCACTTCATGTAGATTTTTGGAGTGAGTGCAGATGTTTCGATACCCTCTTAAACATAAAGGGTCTTGAATTACTCTTGGCTTGCACATTAATTTCAATAGAGAACCTTAAATTGACTTAAATTGAACCTAGAATGTATCGCATTAGGGTTCTTTAGGAATCAGTGGTTGATCTATGGTGCCACATTGTTCTTTATTGTTAGGAGTGTAAAACAGAACAAAGCATTGACTCTGTTCTAGATGCCTCTGCATGTTTTTATCAGTAACTAATGCAGAGCAGTTTCCCATCCTCTTGATACCAGAATCTCTTGTCATGCAGAGTGCAGAGATCGCTCTCTCGGCTTGTGCGATGATGGTGATTTGAATGGGGAGAAGGGGGAATGCCTCTGAATATTTATCCCCGAAAGCCTTTCGTTTCTGAAAGAGAGGTGCGCTGTGTCAGTTGAAAGGGATTTTTTTAAGGCTGTGATCTTTTGAGCAGCTGCCTCTTTCTCTCCCTCCAGGTGCCCAAACAAACGGACTGGACTTTCAGAGGCAGACGGTGCAAACACCAAGCGCAATCACCAACGTACACGCACAGGCCCTGCTCCAACAGGTACGGTTGATCTCGCTCTCCCTCATTTTCACTCTCCTTCATTCTTTCTCTCTCTCTTTGTCTCTCTCTTTCTCTCTCATTGTTACTTTAAGCGAATTTTGGAAGTTCTTTGAGATGAAACCTGACTTAAGAGGCAGCTAGGACTCTCTCTCTCTCTCTCTCTCTCTCTCTCTCACTCACACACACAAGTACACACAAACAAATAAAGACACACACAGTATGGGAATGAAGGCCCATAGGAATGCAGTGATGTCCCCAGGGTCATTGTTCTCAGCTGACATGATGCATCCTGTCTGAGCGGCCAAACTGTCTGGCCTGCTCTGTTATTATCATACCTGTGAATGACGGTTACAAACTGCACACTTAATGAGGTAAATGTATCTCACTGTGTTTGATAGAAGCCGTGGAGACATTAAGCTGTTTGTGTGTGTGTGTGTTAGTTTTGTGTGTTGGATTTGTTGAAAGTGTAGAGATTGGAGCTACACAGACGTGTCAGTAGGAAGAAAAAAGCAATGTTCCCTTTTTACAAGTGAAATTAATTGTGCCCATATGCTAATTAGCTGCTCTGCAGTTGCTCGGAAACAGATGGTGGAGAATATGCAAATCTATGCAGAATTTGCATGCACTGCATGACCGTTTCTTTAATTAACATACCCCACCTCCCTTTTCCCTTCACGTCTCAGAGGACTGTGGTGTATTTTTATGACCAGGGCCATTAGGCAAACTGTTCTGCAGTATTTGGGGTTTGTACTCTCTATAACTCCTCATCTCTCTCTTTATCTGTCTCTCTCTCGCTCTCTCTATTTTTATTTCCATATATTTGCATGTATTTAAATATTAATAAAAATAATAATTTGGGGGAGCATCTTACTCTCCTGCAAGAAATATTGGTTTTTAGAGATCTTTTTTGCAAACTGGTCAAAAAAGAGTTTCATTTATTTTTGTCCCATTCCTTATTCATACTTGGTTATACAGTTGCTTGCTGAAACATGGCTGGGAATGGATGTTGTTCTGAAGCTTTGGCACTTTGTAGAAAGGTCCTCTTGTCCCTGTTCTGGTGTGCTGACCGCTCTGTTTGTGGGATGTGAAACTCTGGGGTCTGTGCTTCAGGCCCTGACGCTGCTCTGTGTTCTGTCTTCAGTGTAAGTCAGAGGACTCGGCTGAGCTTCCAGCCTCCAGCCAGCAGGGTACGCTGCCCCAGACTCAGCTCATGTTGGCCGGGGGGCAGATAGCTGGAGTAAGTGGCACGCTACCTGGTGTCCATGCACGCTTGTCCCCTCACCCCGTTTAGCCCTTTTCATTAAAGCTGTTCTGTCCTGTATGACGTAAGGGTTGCCAATTCTGCACTTCACAAAAAGTGCAAACATCCAGTGTTATGTAGAGACAATTAATGGTCCATTTAACAGCAGTTGTATTTGTGATGAGGGCCTGACTGATATGAATATTTTCAACGAGGCTCTGCTGTGGGAGCTATACAATCACAGATATCATTGACTGATGTGATTTAACATAATTAAAAAAATAGACCTTTTTTGTTATTTTAGTAGATCAGCTGTTAAATGAGTCCTCAGGAGCCCATTCTGATGCTCCATCTTTTTTCTCTATCCTTATGTTTTGAGTATGGTTGCAAAAAGGTGGACTGTTTGTGCTCCCTGAGGACCTCACTGCTTTACTGTATGAAATCGCTGCTGTAGGGAAAACCAGTAGTAAATGTCAGCACTTTTTTGGGATTGTTAGGCCAATTCCAATGAATCCATTGCATCTCAATGCTAGTTGACCATCTGACATATCAGTTGGGCTCTACTCATAATGCACATCTCATGCTGCAGAATGTTAGGCTGTGGAAAGTCTTGACAGGAATGTGTTGTTGACCTCTGGTGTGCTCTGTGCAGTCTTTGTAGGTTGCCTGCTGAGTGGCTTTCTGCATGTGTTCACCAAAGTACCGCCCATATATTTCTTCTGTCAACCCTCCAAGTCTGTCACTATCATCCATAATAGCTCAGTGCGATGCTCAGATTAGATCAAGGTCTTTTGGTTGGTGGAATATTGGTCACAGGTTTAGGAGTGTATGAGGGAGTGCATGCTGGTGTCGAGCATGTGGTAACTGAGACTAGAGTCTTGTGGGGTGTGTGCCGCAGTTCAGTGTTCATCCATGTGTTGAGTTTTTTTTAATTAATGTTTCATAGGTCATCTAATTAAATATTAATTTCTTATTAATCTTCAATTCTGAATGTTTTATAATGTGTCATAGTCTCATGTGGGAGATTGACTGAATTAATTTACTGATTCTCTCTCTCTCTCTCTCTCTCTCTCTCTCTCTCCCCTCACTTTTCTCTCTCTAGTTGACTCTGACCCCAGCGCAGCAGCAGTTGCTGTTGCAGCAGGCTCAGGCCCAGCTGTTGGCTGCAGCTGTGCAGCAGCACACAGCCAGCCAGCAGAGCAGCACCACAGGAGCCAGCATCTCCGCCTCCGCTGCCACGCCCATCACACAGATTCCCCTCTCCCAGCCCATCCAGATCACACCCGTAAGAGCCCACCAGCACTGCCTGCACTGCATACAGAAAGAAATGTTTGTAGATGTGTAATAAGATAGTAATGAATGACTATTTATGGACATTGGCCTTAGTCAAAGTGAAATCTCAACCATATACAGAGAAACGAAATGCAGACACACAGGATCCATAGTGTCCACATACTCATAACAAAATAAAACACAAAACATATACAGTAAAGCCCCACTTCAGTAGCCGAGGTTTCAGTCCATCACAGCTTTTTAACTAATAATTGTTTGCTGAAACCCCTGCACTAACGTGGAAACAGCAGATATCCTCCGCATTTTTTTGCTTTTGTGATGTACAGAGCTCTTTGAACGCAACCCCTGTGATAAGCTTGAGTTTACTCTACATCTCTCATTACACAGAATATTTTTATTTTCAGTTATTTTTAGTCTATTTTTTGTTATTGTATATTGACTGTTTTTTTTCTTTCTCTATCTCTCTTGAAGAAATCTTAAGACTGGTTTACCTATTTTGAAATTATGCACAGCCTTAAGTGTGATTTGGGGTGCATTCCATTGCACATTGTACTTGGATAATTGTGTATGTGACACACTGTGCTAAGATACACAGGACAGTTCAAAATAAAAGTAATTAGGCAATAAGCCAGTGATATTAAACCATAATAATTATGGAGAATGTGATTTATGACACTGTATAACAGTTTTGTGGTGTTTAAAATAAAAATCTGAAAAAACAAACAGACCTAAAACTGCTTCTATTGGTTTTAGGTGTGCTTAGTGCTTGGAGAAAGTGAAAAATTGTGTAAAAAGTTAATAGCTGTTGCATTTAGTTTCTCACAATGTAGACTACAGTATATACAGTAGTCATGAATAACTGGCAGTGTGTTTAATCAGTGATGCATTCCCATATGTCTCTTGCAGCAGTTGCAGCAGCTGCAGCAGCAGCAGAACCTCAACCTTCAGCAGTTTGTGCTGGTGCAGCCGGGCCACCCGATTGCCACCCAACTGCAACCGGCACAGTTCATCATTTCGCAGACGCCGCAGGGCCAGCAGAGTGAGCACTCCAGCTTTTCAGCGCTGTTTTCTGCACCAGCTTCTGCTGGCCTTTGCTAATTTTAAAAATTGTTTTATGTGTGTTTTAACAGGCCTCTTACAAGCCCAGAATCTTCTGAATCAACTACCTCAAAACCAAGCCAACCTCCTGCAGACTAAGCCAAGCATCACCCTCACCACACAGGTCAGAAAACTACTGACTACTAATCTGTCACAGACTTTGAATGATAGGATTTCTCCAGGTCCTTGATCATTTTGAAATTACATTTTAAATACCTCCATAATTATTCTAATTGCTCTGTGTGAGTATATGTCTATATATGTGGTTTTGTCTGTATGTATGTGTGTCCCTGCTGCTTGTTATGCTTGGAATGCAATCACTGCAAGTTTAGTATTACGTTTGAATTGGCAAAGAAATAAAACGTGTAAACATGCAAGAAATTTGAGGATATCTGCAGACGCCCTGTACTTGTTTCTCCCGTTTCCAGTCTGTAGGAGCATGTCCTAGAAGAGCAGAGTGTCTTTTTCTGCTTTTTAAAATTTAAATACAATTCATGCATTTGCAGTAAGCTGATGAGTTGAATTAAATGTGTTAAGTGAGGTATTAAGCTTTGCAGCTGTGCCCTTCAAGGACTAGAGTTCGTGATGTAAGAAGCAGTGCATATAGCTGGATTTTCACCTTATTTTGGCAACAGTTGTGTAAAAGTTTTGTGTCTTTCATATCTTAATAATAATAATAATAGTAGTGGTACTTATAAAAACAAAATATCTTTAGTTCAATTGTCACTGTATTAATATGCAAATCACAGTAATTATTGTATTACTTTTTTGAACATACAGTGACTTTATTTCTTTAGGGAACCTAAGGTGCTTGTGGCATCTCTCCAAAAGAGTCCATCTTGAATAGATACTTTACTTACTTACAGTCTTGATCTTGACTTGATTTTATCCTGGTACTGTTTCAGCCCGCAACACCCACGCGCACGATAGCAGCTACCCCCATCCAGTCCCTCGCTCACAGCCAGACAACACCAAAGCGCATGGACACTCCTAGTCTGGAGGAGCCTAGTGATCTTGAAGAGCTGGAACAGTTTGCCAAAACCTTCAAACAGAGGAGGATCAAACTGGGCTTCACTCAGGTAAACCGCTACATACCCACACTATCGCATGCTTAAGTACAGAACTGGCTCATTACAGATTCTGGCATTTTGTGTGTTCTGGGATCTGTGTAAGTCCTTGGTAGTTTTGTCCAAATGTAGCTTGAAGATGTCATGGATGTCTACTATGGTGGGCACAATTACTAGAGCTTGATTGCTCAGTCCATATGTCATCCTTGCAATTAATTACAGGCTTAAATATTGTCCACAAGGGGGCACTGAGAGTATATGAAGTAAACCTGAAACCCATCTAAACACACCCCTCATGAGAATGCAGGATTATCAGTGTAGACTCATTAACTCAACTGGCTCCTCCATTAATTGATGGACTCATTGTAAAACTCCAGCATACAAAGTAAAGGATGATAACCTCACTTCCATAAAAGCTCCAAAGCGGCTAAAATAAAAAATTAGTGATGGTCAGATAAGCAAAAACTATTCACATGCAGGTTTTATTAAACACTGCCATATAATGAAACTGTAACTTGTTTACATTTACATTTACATTTACGGCATTTAGCTGATTATAATGTTTATAATTATATTTATAATTATATTACAGCTTTATGATATCTCTTCACAGTCTATCAAATAGAAATACTTGGTCTTTACAAATAAAGTATTTTGTCATCCCTGAAAAGCCCTGAAAAGCATTTTTTATTTTGGTCGTCTTCTTTTTTTAACTTTGAATTTAATCCTCAATGGAATCTGCAGAGTACTAAGTAATAGAGCCATGTCTCAGTTCCATCATTTACCATTTCACTAGAAATGAAATGTAATAATGTTGTGAAATGTAGAAATTCTTCTGCATCCTGATGCTGAACATCTCTGTGATTGATTTTCTCTTTGAAAGGGGGATGTCGGCCTTGCTATGGGAAAGCTTTATGGAAACGACTTCAGCCAAACCACCATTTCTCGCTTTGAGGCCTTGAACCTGAGCTTTAAAAACATGTGCAAGCTGAAGCCTCTGCTGGAGAAATGGCTCAATGATGCAGGTATGTCTCTAACCTGACCCTCTCTTTGGCTCAGATGATCTAGCGTGACGTGAAAAATGTTAGATAGGATATGGAGCAAATTCCTGTTATATCCTCTGTAGTAGGATTTCCCCCAGGTCAGTTTATCACTGAGCCTGCATAACTGTTTTAGGACAGGAACATATTTCATTACTTTATCTCATTATGGTGGGTACATATGCAGTCCAAGTCTAGTTTCAACATATCTCCTTTGAATTTAATGGCCTTTGCCCCTTTTGTCTAGAAAAGTCTTCAGTGTTGAGCGGGTCCACATTTTCTCTTGTGTTTACTTTCCCTGAGGTTTACTTAGGACATTTGTGTGGTCTTATTAAATAAAGACATGTAATCCTATTTACATGACCATTTTCCAGACTCTCTTTTCCCTAGAACAGACTATTACAGTTTCTGTAGAGCTTTTATGCATCCCAGCCACATACATTATGTACACAGTGAGATGAAATATTGTCTTTCTGGAACATAGATGCAACATACAACACAACAGCAGCATACTCGGGCAAATCAACAATGAGGGTGAAAAATAAAGGAGGGTGTATGATAATTAAACATATGTACATAAAAATAAACAAATGTAAAAGACCTTTTTTCTTCAAGGTGAATGATGAGGGCCACTTAACTATTCACTGACTGAAGTTAACAGTAGCCTCAGGTACTCATATCCGTCCTTGTGTGTGTTTGCGTGCGCTGTGTGTGCAGAGAACCAGTCGTCGGACCAGGCCCTGTCCAGTCCCAGCTCCTTGGGCTCCCCTGGGCTGGGCATGGAGGGCCTCAATCGGCGTCGCAAAAAAAGGACCAGCATTGAGACCAACATCAGAGTGGCCTTAGAAAAGAGCTTTCTGGAGGTGAGTGATATCTTCTATTAGAACCTGGCTGGCTGAAACTAGTCCTAACCAAAAGCTCAACAGGATGCTCGTTTCAGGAGTTTGGTGTTATTATTATTAATCTGATCGGTTCTCAGTGTCTGGCGGGGGGGAGCTCTTAACTTGCAGTTACTGTCTCATGCTGAAATGTGTCTCTGGTGTCTTTGCCCTACTCAAGCAGAACCAAAAACCTACCTCTGAGGAGATCACCATGATCGCCGACCAGCTGAACATGGAGAAGGAGGTGATCCGTGTGTGGTTCTGCAACCGCCGGCAGAAGGAGAAGAGGATCAACCCGCCAAGCAGCGGCAGCGCCGGCAGCACCCCCATCAAAGCAATCTTCTCCACACCTCTGGTGCGCTAAATACATACATGGGTAGACACATAAGTGCTTTAGTAAATAACGGGTACTGTATTGTTTACACATAATGAACAGACACATAATAACACATCCTGCAAGTATGTACACACTGCAACATCATCATGATTTTGTGGGGTGAGATGCTCTGTATACTTGAGTGATGTGTAAGTATATAATGAATTAGATAATGAATAACCAGCAATATTATACTGCATAAGCTGTGAACACATTACAAATTCATAATTAAGACACACAGATGTTCAGGCCTAGGTATTTGTCAGACCTTTGGGGAAACTGCTTGTGACAAGGGTCTGACATGAGTGTTTAATAAGTTGCCTCCATTTCAGCAGAACTTTTAAGCTTGGTGTGTCCTCATTTATCCAGGCGCCTTCCACAGCCAGTCTTGTGACCAGTACCACCCCGACTACGCTGACTGTAAATCCTGTTTTGCCTCTCACCAGCACAAGTGTCTCCAGCATTGGCTTCACTGGTAAGCTTCACTTATTATGTGTCAAGTAGGTTTTTGTCATTTGTCAAAATTGTCATTTTAGCCATGTACTTGGTACACAGTGGAATGAAACAATGTTTCTCCTGGACCATGGTTCAACACAAGAACCAAAATAGAATCAACACAAGACTAAAGAAGTACAAAGAAAGCAAGAAACAGGTTGCAAGAAAAACAACAGTGCAACAGGGCAACATATAGCCTAGTTGACACAAACAGCTACACTACAGGTTTGGGAGTTAGACCTAAGAATCCAAGATGTAATGCTTGGGTTTAAGTACCACACATTTACCAGCAGTGAAATCCCACCAGTGAATAGCCAAGAAAGTTTGCGTTTGGCAATATTGTATTATTCCAGTTAAAAATTTAGGACATAGTTTGAACGTTTATGTGTGGTATGTTTTTTGACTAGAACAAAATACTTTAATATGGTTACTTACATGTGGATTATATAGTTATTTTTATCCCTTGGGATGTGTTTAAATATTTAACCATAAAATACATTTTTTATTGGAAACACAGTACTAGGGCTGGGCGATTTTTTTTTGCCCTCATAAACACTGAGACAACTGAGCAACTTGTCAGTGAACTAAGCTCTCCATGCTCGACATGTCGGCGGAATAATGTAACATAACGGAGCGGGGTCACGTGACTCCACACGCGGTAGTGTTTGTAAAGGGAAAGTAATCGAAATAATCGACCTGGAAAAATCTGATCGATTATAGGTTCTGCATGTCGATTTCGATTACTTTTCGATTAATCGCCCAGCCCTACACAGTACCTTCGTTCTCATCAGTCAGACCCTTGTGAACTCACTGCACTGCCCTCTTTTTCCAGGCACGACCATAGGCTCGGCCTCCAACACTGCGTCCGTTATCTCCACGGTTCCTGCAGTTACCACAGCAGCCTCCTCTCCCTCTCTCAGCCCCACTCCCAGTACACTGCAGGTGTCTTCGGCAGACATATCGGCGGCTCTGGAGTCCATGACCACAGTGACCCAGGCCCCGTCTTCACTGGCTAACACACTGGGCACCGGGCAGGTGATGGTGGCAGCACCCAGCCTGTCAGCTGCTCTGCAGGGCCAGCTGCCCACTAGTGCCAGTATTGCTGCCATGGCTGCAGCCGCTGGCCTAAACCCGGGGCTAATGGCCTCCTCGCAGTTTGCTCCTGGGTATGTGTCTGGGTGTGTAAATATATTACAATTTCTTGATGATGATAATAAAATCGCATCCATGTCATTTTGTAACTCTCACACCAAATGTATTCAAACAAGCAGAACATTTGTGTTTGAAGGGGCAAAAGCACAGCCAAATCCAAAATAGCAGTTGCTATTTTTATTTTGTATTCATGTGGCGTTTGAATTTGTTTTGAATTTGTATTTGTTTGTGTGTGTGGTTTAGTGGGGCTTTGCTGAGTCTGACTCCTGGAGGTTTGGGTAGCGCGTTGAGTCCAGCACTGATGAGCAACAGCACCTTGGCCACTATCCAAGGTGTGTGGAGCGGCAAGTACACCTATCTTTCCCATTTTGCTCTGCATGGCTTCAGCAGCTCTTCACTAATAGTGTTGTGCTTTGATGCCGTTTGAAACTGACCGTGTTGATTCCATTGTAATCTGAAACCTGTTCAGTTGCTTTAACAGGTTCCAGTCGTTCATAGCTGTGGGTGGGCAATATGCCAATAAAAAAGAAAAATACAGCATTTTTACAAACCATGACTATATTTAGTAAACTGTAATTGGGTGTGTATGTAAAACTGTAGTTTAACTATCCAATGTAAAAACAATGAATTTCATTAATCTGACATACTTGAATGTTCTAAATTTAGTTAAACAGGACTGATTTTGAGTGTAGTAATGTTATGGAATTAATCACGATAAAGGTAAATATCGTCATATTGGCAGGGCTTAAAGGGCTCTGGCGTGCGGCCGTGAGGGAAAAAAAAAAAAATTTAGAGCCTGCGCATGCGGTTTAATATTTTCAAGCCAATTTATTTCACCTACCAATCATATGAGAGGAACGCAGCTTTAACTAACGTTACAAGCCTATCAGAAGCAGAGAAGGGCGGGTCCTTGCAACACGGTATGATTGACACCCATACGTCAATGTCACGTTAGTGTTGTCAGAGAAAGAAAAATGGTTAAAATACTCAATACCCCCCAAAAAAAAAACCCCAAAAAAAGGTTCTTTTTCTTTTTTTACTTTAACCCCTGTATTGGTAGCAGCTTATATAACTTAGTATAATGTCTGTTAAATTTGCATGTATTCTGGCAAATTTGTAAAAAACGTAGCAGTGTTTCCTGGCCCAGGAGTACTTGGCTTGCATATTTTAGTATTTTGTCTGCTTTAAGTTTTTAGCAACCACAGATCTATTTTACTTTTTTGCTTTGTCCAGGCTTTGCAGAATATTGCCAAAATTGCATTGTATCTAATGAGAAGCAGCACACATTTGTGGAATAATCAAACAACTTTCAAATGACATATATTTAATGAATGTTAAATGTCTGATTCGGAATGGTTACGTTGTTGTTTTCAAGCTGACTTTTCGATTATCTGTGGAGTAATAGTCATACGTGTTAGTCTAGTATATTACACTACAAACAAAATGTTGTGTAATGACTATCGATAGCTAAGGTGAATCATTTAAAAATAGTATCTTTTTGGGTTGAGATTTTTGTCGTTGATTAGATCAGGTGTGCTGCAGAGGGAGGAACAGGGTGTAATGTGTTGTTATTCAGTGAGCTCACTCAGTTTTGGTCTCCTCCACAGCTCTGGCCTCGAGCGGAACTCTGCCCATCACCTCTCTGGACGGCAGCGGTAACTTGCTGTTTGCCAATACGAGTGCCGGGAGCACACCCAACCTGGTGACGGCGCCCCTGTTCCTGAACCCCCAGAACCTGTCTCTGCTCACCAGCAACCCGGTCAGCCTGGTGTCCGCTGCGGGGGGCGCAGGGGCTGCCGGAGCCCTCAACCTGCACGTTGCCGCTGAAACCCACCACAGCGCTGTCACCACGGCAACCGTTCCCGCCTCCACAATCACCACAGCCTCTAAGGCTCAGTGAAGGCTCCGTCCATTCTCGTTCCTCCTCTTTCCTCTACTTTTTCATCATCAATCATTATTTAATCCCTTTGCTACCACCAAAAAGAAACTCAAAGGTTTTTGTATTCTTATTTTAGTGGGGGGGGGGGGGGGGGAGGGGGAGGGGGGAAGGGGGAGGGGGGGGGGGGGGGGGGGGGGGGGGGGGGGGGGGGGGGGGGGGGGG
>JBBPDC010000002.1:7766223-7777702 GCA_037974485.1 Hemigrammopetersius urotaenia
CCCTTTTCCACCCCAAAAAAAAAACTCAAGGGTTTTTGGGTTCTTGTTTTGGGGCCCCCCCCCCCCCCCCCCCCACACACACACACTCCTTTTCATATTTTCCTCATATTTTATTTCAAATCATGTGCTTTTTGGACCTTGTTGCCTGCTTTTGATTTTTATTGTTCAGCAACAACCTCCACGAATGTTGGCATTACTAGAAGAGCGTGGCATAAAGGTAGCGGAAACTGAACTCTCTGGATCGCACACTTGCTCGCTTGGTAATGACAAGCCGTGTTCGCTTTGAGTGAGCTCACCTCACCTCGCTCTCTTTCCCATGTTTTGCATTTTTAGATCTTCCTTTTTCTTCCCCAAAAAACACTCCTAACCAAAAATGTGTACTGTTACTGTTTACCTTTTAAGTGTCGAATCATCGCTTCTCACTGATCGCGTTACTAGTCTTTGTGATCATCATCGTCATCATCATCACTGAGGAAGGTGTCTGACACCTCACGATTTGAACTGCTGCTCTGCAGGCCTTCGGAACATTCATATCAACTCTAGACGTTTTCCTTTGGCTTCCTGTGGTTTCTTTTGATCTAATTCAGCTTTTAGACTTCGATCATTCTCACTTGTGGTTACAAGGCTTTAAAGGAGTAATAAGTAGCTGTGATATGGTTTCACTGCTTTAAGGAATCGTTTGACAGGTCTTTGTCTGAAAACACTGATTTAAGGAAAAAAAAAAATCTCAATACTTAGTAGCAGAATTTTTTTTTTTGCGCACTCTAGTGTGGGTCTGAAGCGTGGACCCAGACTTAGGTGTACTTACAGAATACTAATAGCTTTAAAGAATTGCACGAGCAGTCCATCACAGAGGATGCTTTCTGAGCAGGTGGCTGGTCACTGTGGAGACACCAGTCACTCCTAAAGCAAGTGTAGATCATGCACTGAAAGCTCCTGGAACTGTCATGCTACTGTGCGTTAGTGGTGTGACCGTGCGATGTATAGACTGTGACCTGTATTCATCCCAAAGTCTGTCAGCCCCTTAAGGTCTTCCCAGCGCGGGGGATGTGCTTTCTGTGTGGTCTCCTGGATTGGTTTAGATCCTACAGGACGATGCCACCAGACGTGGCCGACCTTAACGTTTTTGCAGGAGAGGAAGGCTTGGTTATCCTCTGTCCAGGAGATTTTTTAAGGTGTTTTTCTACTTGTGCACAGTACCTGTACCAAAAAAACCTAAACAAAAAACTGGATTTAAGAACTGCAGTCTGCTTGACATGTAGGAAACATTTCTGTCATGCTTTGAGGAAGAGGGTTTGTTTTGTTTTGGTTATTTTTTTTTTTGTCTTTTTTTTTTTTTTTGAGGCCTTTGGCAGGCCTCTCTGCCAAGATATACCAAAAATATTTGTTAAAAACCTGTTGCTGTATATTACCGTTGTAGCGTAGCATAAGTTTAAATATTTATGAGCGGAGAGGCTCTTGATAGACCACAGGAAAAATATGATAATGCAATATTTTGAAGATCATTTCCAAAGACGAAGCGTTATTTTTTATTTTTTGGTTGAGATGGCTCTCCCCGCTCTGCTCTGTCTCTCGTCAGTGCAGCTAACCAAATAACCCGAGTGGATGGGGAGGGGTGCGTTTTGTCCGGAGGTGGTCGGGACCCCATGCTGCAGCAGTGACACCCCAAAGTAACCTGACTGCCTCCAGGTGGAGGGCGAAACGTCTTTGCGAGTGAGAGGGGGAAGGCGGACGCAGTCGCTTGAACTCCTCCCTGATAAAGTTAATATATTTGGAACGATGTGGTGTGAGTGGATGGAAGCAATGCCAGTGCATTTGTTTGCCTTACAGGCTCTTTCTTTGTTTTCTGTGCTTTTAGTTTTTCCTCCCCTGTGTAGTTGTAAGATGGTAGGCTGTGTTTTGGTTGGTTTGATCCTCAGTAGCTATCCACTATGGAGGCAGGTTGGATCTGTTGTTTGAAGCTTTAGCAGGGCGGTCTTGTCGTTGCCTGTAATTCAGCCATGACATGAAGCTTGAACCAAAGTCGTTTTCTCGCTAGCTGCTGTGCCTGTGGGGTCCGGCAAAACGCTGGCCGCACTATCACTACTCTACACTACTGATAAACTTCATCTCTTACTCCTCCTCTATACGAAACACCCACAGCTCATGGTAAACATAGGAAGTGAACTGTGCGCTTTAGTGAGGTATCTATAGTGCAGTGCTGACTTGTTTTAGCGTCGATATAAAAGCATTTAGTGATCCAAAGACTGTCTGAGGGCCTTGTCTCTAAGTGCTGTTGAGTATTCGGATTCACCTTCTTACGTTCTAGGTTTGCAGTCGTCTGCGCTGTGGCCATAGAGGGGCGTGGATCCAGATGCTTTGTTTAGTTGCTCTCCAAATTCACCGGAAGCCACTTGTGCTTCTGTCATCTTGCCACTGTAGCATCTGGAACCTGTGGAATGCAAGGAAAAACAAGAAGAAAACCACGAAATGCTCCACTATTTGCTCTCTGGGTACTCGCACATGTTTGGCAGAGCACCGCCGTGCACACAAGGCTATAATGGTACATATGTGTGGTATAATTCAACCACTGTCTTTCATATAAGAAAGGTACAGTCAGGACTCTTTTTATTTATTTGATTTTTTAAAAATGGGCTTGAGCCTCTTACAACAAGACCACAAGGTGCATGTAATTGACATCATGCATGCACAGTGCTGATTGTACCTCTTGAATTTATATTTGAATGACTAATCTTGAAGAAAATGTTTTTTCCTCAGTAAAAAATGTGCCCCCATTGCCCAGTCCATACTGCCCCGAATGTTCTCTACAAACTGTTTCTATCGGCCGGTCTTCTCACATTTAAACCATTTTATGTTGTCTTTTTGTCCTTTTTTTTTTTAAATTACCTCATCAGCACTTAAACAGAAGGTTCACTTTAAGCAAACCAGCTCCAACAGAAAACTCCAGAATGTAAAAGAACTGTAAACTCTTCAACTGTCCTTTCTCTCAAAATTCTCAGTAATGCATTCTAGTAAAACATTAACAAAAAAAAAAAACCTTACAATGAATAATGTTGAGTCAAACTACTACTGTTATTTCAAGAACTACTACTTATAGGGTATCTCCAGGTTAACCAGTTATTGTTTTATTATCTTACTTGCCAAAGTTAATAGGCCTTTGTCTTCGCGGCTGGGTTGATGTCTTATTGCTGCTCACTCCGCTGGTTCTGTCCCGAGGCCTCACCGTGGCTGACGGGACGCGTAGTTTTAGGCGTGGTTAACGTATCTCGGTTGTTGTAACGCAGTGGTGTGGTGACCGGTGGTGCCGGACCATGGGATGTTACTGAAATATTTATCTGAGGAACGACTTCAAAGAATTAGAGAGAATTTTCTTTTCTTTTTTTTTTCTAAATTCTATATATATACGCATATGTAATATACTCATATTTTATATTTGAACTATTATCAAAACTGAATGTAGTGTTTTGTCATGCTTATTCACTAAAAAAAGAGAAAAGGATGGAAAAAATAAAAAAATAATTCTGAAAAACTCTCAAGACCAAAAATGAAGACCACACCCCTTGGATGTGGGACAGCTGTCATTCATCTGAGCCCCTCCCACACTGAGATGCAGTCTGTTTCTGGGAGGGGTTTGCTATGGTGCTCCCTGCTTTTACTGTTGCTTGCAAAATGGACTCGAAAGCACCTGATCTTAATCTTTTTTTTTTAATATTTGATTTTTATTTGCTGTGTTTTTAACAATCATTTGAACTTTATTTACTTCAATTGCCTTTCATTTGTTTATGGGTTTTTTGTATAGCATGAGGGAGCAACATCACTGGCTTTCTTGGTTTAACAAAAGTAACTTATCCTTATCATTTATGCCTTACTATTATTTTTTTAGAAGACTGATGCATTTTAGCAAACTGTAGTGCGAGTGTCAATGTGAGTCATATGTTTTTGGGTTTTTTTTTGTGTGTGCGCGTGAATGAAAGGGAGACTAACTCACTCATTGCGTATCTGCCGTTGAGAAGGCAGTGTGAGTGTTGGACGTTGTTCGTTTTTTCATGTTTGGACGTAGAAATGTTGCTACCTATTTAGGTGTGACTTGAGCAGGTTGGAAACCTGCTAAAAAAAGCTTTATTAATAACCCAACTCCAGCTTGTGTGGGTGAATGGGGTTATCTTCGTTCTTGGTGGTGGTGCGTTTGGTTTGAAAGTCATCATATAAAGTAGACATGAAACGATTAGATCAGATTACTTGGAAGTAAGACTTCGATCTAAAGACTGATTGAAGAAAATATGGGGGTAAAAAGCTTGATGTTTCAAAAAAACCTTTTTTTTTTTTTCCTCTATTTTTTTGGACAGCATTATAGGAGATGCAATGGTGACCACTTGTATGTTTGTTAACTGTTATTTAAGGTGGATGGACCGTATTCATTGGGGCGTAGCGCTTCTGCAGATCTATTGCAGTGTTAGTGGAGAGAGAAGTGGTCTGATGTGTTTGAATGAACCTTTTTTTTTTTTGGCTTTCACAATGCCAGGATGCCCGAGTTTTGTAGCCCTGTAGTTTTTGGCTTGTGTTTTGCTGTAGTAGGCCTGGGGAAAAAAAAGGCTGAAACGGTCACGCACCAGATGGGAGGGCTAGCTGGTCTTGGTAAAGGAGCTGTTGTATACCTCATTTCTAACTCGAGACAGAGTGAAAACTTGCTTTAATCTACTTTGAAAAAAAATTTAAACAAATGTTAAAAAAAAAAAATACAACCATGTCCTGAATGAGAAGCCTGCCGATGTCCATTTAGTGCATAGGGGTGAGGATCTAGCGACTGCCACGTAGACATGCGACACATATACACTCATGAATGTTAAACTTGTGAGGTAGGACTCCTGGTTGATTTTTAGGTTGCTTATTTATTTTACACCTGAACTTTTGTCTTGGTAGCCAACCTTGTAGTTTCTTTTTGATTTGACAATCGTCGTCTTCGTCTTCTTTTATGTCCTTTTGTATGAACGTAGCTACAGGGTTTATTTAGTGTGTGTGTGTGTGTGTGTGTGTGTGTGCTCTCTCTCAGTCTGCTGGACCCTCATCCTCTATGTGGTAACCAAAGACTTCCAATGTGATTGTATGGACTAAACGTGCCCTACCTTTTAGCAGTGGGTTTGACGCCATTTGTGTACACACCTTCAACAGGCATCGGGCAGGGCGGGGAGGGGTCTGTGAGGACCAGGGTGGGTTGGGGCGGGGGTGGGGCAGGCTTCTCGTAAGGACTCGTAAAATTAACCCCTCATGGGCTGGGTAATGTTTGTTAGTACACACTGAAGGACGTCCTGCGCACACTGCAACCTGCTCAGGATCAACTGTCTGTTCTCGGGACTCATCGTCTTCGTCTCAGAGCAAACCTGTTTCTGTGAGTGTCTTTACCAAAAAAAAAAAAAAAAAAAAAAAAAAAAACTAAAACCACCTCTCAGACCATGTCCGTGGTTTTTTGTGTGGTGTTTTTTGTTTGTCCTTTACAGTTTCTGTGCGCTTTTTCCGCCATCTACTATTTTTTATTTATTTATTTTTTTACCTTGGTTTGACTGATCAGCTGTGCAACTATGCATCGTTGTCCTGTAGGCCGCAGGGGCTGTGTCTGCGCGACACAACTCTTTACCAAATGGGTCTTCGGCGCCTCGCGGACAGCTTTATTCCGAGCGCGAGACGTCGGCAGATGTTACAAAGCTCTATCCCAAAGCAAAAATCCAAATATAAAGAAGAAAAAAAACGTTTGACAAACGCAGATACCAAAGATTACTCTGTCGTCCGTTCTGTTTCTCTCGTCCTCTCCGAGCCCTTCAGCGTGTGTATTAAGGAACAGAACCCAGCTCTGACGTTTTAGTCCTAACCTCAGTAATTCCAAAGCTTAGATGTATATTTTGGTATTTTTCTGAGATACTTAAAGGAAAACAAACAACAACAAAAAACAAGAAAAAAAAAACCAAAAGGAAAAAAAAAAGTAAAAACAAAAGTTTGTCATTTTAAATTTCTCGTTCGTTGGATGTATTGCTCTTTTTCTGTCACAGCATGGAGTTAATTGCAGAATCTGTCTTACTCTTAGTAGGTTAAACAAATAGTATTTTTCTATGTTTTGGGTGTGTCAATGTATGTGATTATCAGTTTCACTGCCCAAGTTACCATTGTTTTTAAAACAAAAGAGGAAAAATAGGAATTTTTTTGTTTGTTTTTAAGAATCATGTACATACTGCTTCAGTCAAGGACTTCAAAGTCGAGTCATTCTGTAAATGGTCATTGGCATTTCCTACAGCTAAAGCTCAAGGAATGTGTCCTGTATTCCCGCTTCCCTCCATGCCCACCCTGTCACATACTGTAGATTGTACTCCTGTATTACAGTGATGCTGATTTGTTGGATCACTACGGACTTGGACGTCAATAACACTTAGTCTGTTACTTTATGAACACATGCCTATGACTGGACTCTAAACTGGCTACGTCATGGTAGCTTAGAACTGAACGATTGTGTAGAAATATAAGTATGTGAATCAGGATACATGGTAGATTTGATGCATTTGTCTGCTGTATTTTTTTTTTCCTTTTGTTTTTTTATATATATATATATATAAAGATAATCTTTTACTGTAACTGTACAGTTCTCTTTTGTTGTAAACATCATTAAACCATTTTCCAAGTGTTTTAATATTGTAAGATGTCTTGAGTCTTGCCATGTTTTAGTGTGTTTTTCAAAAAGGTGCCCAAACTTTGTATTACGTTTATTAGTATACAGTAATCCCCCAGTTTCCGCGGATTAGGACTTGTGAATCAGGTCACACGCGTTTTTTTAATGACAACCAAATCATCTCCACAACAGTGCGGAACCTGCAAATATTGTCCACATTTTTTTGTCGCAGTATGTTTTTTGGGGTTTTTTTTATACATATTTTACTTCTAAATTAAGAAAAATTTACTTATTTTGTAACATAAATAGTAGGGATGCACTGAATTTATTTATTTATTTATTTTGGCCGAAACCGAAAAAGATTTATTATTAAAATAATATATCTGTTGAACTATGAAAATATTTACATTTATGGCATTTATCAGAGGCTTTTATCCAAAGCGACTTCCATTCCCTAACTTCAGGGGACAGTCTCCCTGGAGCAACTTGGGGTTAAGGGTCTTGCTCAGGGACCCAGTGGTGGTGGTGCTGTAGGATTCAAACCCATGACCTCTTGGTCCAGAGGCAAGTATCCTACCCACTACGCCACCGCCACTCCGTATTGATTTAGCATTCAAACAATGCACAATATAAAAAAATGAGCTTAAAAGCAAGAGAGCTGAAATATACAATTAAATATCTTGCCTCATAAAACAAGTGAATTAAAGTGTATTTTAATATTCTGAACTAAGTGCATGAACAAGGTGCATTCAGAACAAGTGCTTTAAAATCTGTTGAAAGATAAACAACATTCTCTGTAGGACTTTAACAAAATAGTGCATTAAAACAAAGACGGCATAGCCCATATATTAACTGGAATCACTGGAAAACTTTCTTGCCTTTTCAGACGGAGTGGGTGAGCTTGAAGAGTCTTACTCTGCATGACGATCGGGATGTTTTGATTTTATATGATAAATGAATCCCGACGTTGAGAAAGTCTTTGTGGATGCACCCCCTCTAGAAATCTCGGCATTGCGAGCTTTACAAACGGCTTTCCACGTGTCTTTCTTAAATATATCGAAATACGCCACGCGGCAGACATGTTGACTCTAATCCAGTCTGCTGCTGCAGATTGTGGTCTTTCGGTCCGTTAAAAAAATTTCGGTGACCGAATATTCGGTGCATCCCTAATAAATAGTAATCCAAATATAAATTCAGCTAACTATAAATCAGTGTAGGGAGTGGCACATCCAGACACCTTCCGGACCACTTCGTTCAGACTGTGCTCTTTATTATTATTTTATTTATCTATTTTTGCATTTCTACTTTAGTGTGTTTCAGAGAATTCCATATTTTTAATTTAAAGCTACTTATTGTTTATAATGTTTGCGTCTTGGCCGAGAAAGACAGTCCACCAGGAGTTTTAATACTGTACTGTAAATTAAATTAAAAGAGGCTATTGAGCCCAGTCGCTGTCCAATGTCTGCATCTCTACATTAAAATGCACAGCTGATGAACTTAATACATAAGAAATTATTTTGTAAAAACTGTAAAAATTATTTTACAAGAATTACAGTAGTCTGTATGGGCTAACCTTAATATTTTGGTTAAGGGTAATGTTTTAAAATGAATTTAAAATGTTTTTTATGGAGCATATTTGGGGTATATGTAGGGTAATTGTTTTTTTTACCAAAACACAAGGCGATTTTTCATTATATGCGGGTGCTCTTGGAAAGTAACCCCCACGAACAGCCAATTTGTGTCTTGAGAGTTTATTTGAATATTGTTTGAAAATACAGTCTATAAGACAAAGCGATATTCAGATGAACAATGTACAACAGACGCAACCATATACAAATACAGAAGGTGAGATTTTAATAAGCTAATTTTATTACTAAAATAAAAGGATACACCCCCCCCCCTCCCCCCCCAGAAATATACAGTATTAAAAACAGTCATTAGATGAGGGGGGTGAACTTTCGGACTAGCTAAATTAAACCTCACAGATCAACTGCACCAGCCTTCTGTGGTTGAAAGGTAGGAAATTACCCTGGGCATAACTGGTGCTAGAGTCGTAAAAAACAAAAAAAAAAACGTAATGCGCATGAATAACCAATCAAGTGCATGATTAGCCCCTGCAGTTAAAGTCAGGCCTACTTTTCTGACAGGTAACATTTCATCATAAAGTCTTTCAATGGTTCACCATGGCATTGTTTCAAAATTTGGAGTTCGAGCATCAAGTCAGCTGAAGGAATGGGTGAATGCATTTATTAGCAGAGCGGTATCTCCTTTTGTCAACTTCTGTAAACTGGAGATGGGGTTTTATAGCCAGCTCTACATTAAGAAAGCCTGGTGGTAAAATGTTCATACCCTAAGATCCAGTTACTCAGACTAATAAGGTTAATAAGATTAATAGGAATAATCCTGTTTGTATGAAAAATCTTGCTTTATACAGAACTAGTCATAAAAATCCAACAGCAGCAGCTTCTACTCAGAGCTGAATTCAAAAGCACTTTCAATGAGCAACACTTTATGTATAAATGTAACTACCCTTAACCTGAACAGGCCTGGCATGCCTGAGGAAACATACAGCTTCAGGAATGTGAGTTAACATAATTACACAAAAATCCTGTTTTTTATTGCTAGGGCAATGGTTTTCAGTCCTAGTCCTACAGTACACTTCACTTTAAAAAGGGCTTGTTAATTAGTTGTATTGATTTAGAAGCAAGAGAATCTCTAAAAGGTGCAGGGCAGTGATTCTCCAAGACCAGGATTAAGAAGGACTGGGTTGGAGAGCTTGTCTCTGAACTTCAGCACCATCTGCTGGACCAAAACCCAGCTTTGTGGCTGTAAATGGCAAGTCACATTTTTACATGCTCTTATAATCACTAATATTCTTGCTGGTGGCCTGTTGGTTGGGTAGTTGCCCCTGCAATCAGAATGTTGTGGGTTTGCAATCTCAGGACTGTTAGTGGCAAAACTGAGGTCCCCTTGTGCAAGGTACTGTCCCCACACACTGCTCCCCGAGTGGCAGGCCACTGCTTCACTTGGTGAATGGGTTAAGAGAAAAAAAATCACATTGTTCACACTGTGTGCTGTGGTGTGGTGTGTTCACACGTTGCTATAAGGGGCCTCTTTATTTACTGTACTTTTACACTTTTCTAAGAAAGTCACCTTCCATATTTCCATCCAGTAAAATGTGTAATAAAAGGTAGCATGGTGGCATCAGCAGATGTTCTGCTTCTTCTTTTGATTAGCACTGGCTCAGTTTCGTGCTGGTAAGGAAGGAAGGCGCTCCATCTCGATGTCCTGGCCTGCATCTCTGCTGCTCTCAGCGCCAGACTGCAGGGGCGAAACAGTTCACCAATATTTATTCATTCTACATGTCCATATAAGTGTAATCTATAGATAGATAAATATATAGATGATATGTGTCAGGAATTCACCCCTTAATTTTTCAATCAATACTCAGCCATACCATCAGCCATAACTTTTAAACCACAGGTGAAGTTAAAAACATGGATTATCTCATCACAATACTGGGACATACGACTGTTTACAGTAATGAAGGGACAGTGATTGATGTTAATGTTTGGGAAACTTTAATATTGGCCAAATTGTGATGGCTGAACAACTGATTCAGAGCATCTCAAAAATAGCTGGGCCTGCAGAGGCAGTACCTTCTAAAGTTGGGCTGAAGTAACACGATTGGTGACTGACAACTCAGTGATGTGTAAGGGAAGGGAAGGCTCCTTAGTGTAAAGCCACCAAAGAACTACTGCAGCACTATAGAATACGTTTATGCTGGCTATGACAGAAAGGTGACAGAACACAGCTTGCTGTGTTTTGGACTGCGTTGCTGCAGACCTGTCAGAGTGCCCATACTGACCCCTGTCCACCACCATGAGCCTAGAGTGAGGGTTAGAGCATCAAAACTGGACCATGGAGCAATGGATGAAAGGGGTTTGGTCTGATTAATCACACTGATGGCATGGAAGAGGTTGCACCAGGATGCACTATGGGAGGAAGTCAAGCTGAAATGGGCAGTGTGATGTTCTGCTGGGTTCTTTCATTCATGTGGACTTTACTTTGAAATGTTCTACCAACCTAAACATTATTGCAGACCAAGTAAACCACTTCATGGCAACAGTATTCCCTAATGCCAGTGGTCTCTTTTAGCGTTATAATGCATCCTACCACACCGCAAACATTGCTCTGGAAAGGTTTGAGGAACATGCCAATGAGTTTGAGGTGTTAACCACAAATTGCCAAATTCTCCAGATCTCAGTGTAATCAAGCATCTGTGGATTTGCTGGACAAGGGAGGCCCCACCTCGCAACTTAGAAGATACCACCACACACCTTGTGTTGTTTTAGTAGCACAAAAATTTCACGTTTTAATGTTATGGCTTTGGTTTCTGTTAATTCGTAAGTGTACATTACAAGCAAGATTACAACAGAGCTCTGAAAGTCTTATTGGTTTGCAGAGATGACGGCTGCGTGCTAAAAATTCTCCTTGAGAGAGGAGGTTCTGAGAGTACTGGTCTTCATTGCCTGTAGTTTACATCAGTTTATGTACTGCTGTGGGCAAAGTGCATGAGGCTGAGACTTAAAAAAAACCCTTTCCTGCAGCGCATATCTAACCACATCAACAACAGCTCGTTCTTGATAAAAAGATTCCAGCAATACTTAAAATGTGGGCATTTGAGACTTTTTTTTACTTCGACACTGTCACGGCCTGGACCGGCGTTGCCCTAAGGCCGTGCCTTGTGTCGCTTTTTCTGTTTCTGTTTTCTGTTTGCTTATATTCCAGCGTTTGCTGAGGACTTTAAGTTCCAGTTATGTCATG
>JBBPDC010000002.1:7793702-7809941 GCA_037974485.1 Hemigrammopetersius urotaenia
ATACACACACACACATACATATATATATGTATATAACACACACACACCTCAGCTTGGAAAGTGGTTGTTAATAAACTGTTCAGTGTATCAAGTATGTGAGTGCAGAGAAAAGATGATCACCATTGGGCTACATGGCTGTCAGCTGTTTCATGCTAAATGAAAATATTTGGGGCTGCACTGTGATAAGGTGTGTGTTGGTTCACCTGTGATTCACAGGTCATCAGCCCTGCTACACAGAGACAACACTCAGTCACATGAGTATTACAGCCGATGACCAGATGTACCAAACAGCATCTAATCTGCTGGAGGCTCTAGGCATTATTATATTTTATTTATTGAAGCGATTCCCATGATAATCTGACAGAAAAGCTCTTCCTTGTAATGTGCTTTTCTTGCTGGACTGGCGTGCATATCCAGACTAATTGATTATAGGTCTGCCGTGATCTGACCCGTTATGTCATGCTGTCTGTGACGTTCTATGGATTTTTGATAGTCTACACTGTACTGTAAGTGTGCGTGTGCAGGATGTGCATGTGCGAGGCTTGAGCAGATCTGCATAATATTTGAAAATTGTATTTTTTTAAAGCTCAGAGTTAATGCATGTTTCCTGTGCTGTAAATATAGCCATGATCTGACTTCTGATATGAAACATAGGCCTTGTCTGTTTTAAAGGGTGTAAACATGGATTCTGTAACACTGAGCAGCAGGAATCACATACTTTGGCTGTCTAAATTCAACTGGGTTCGCTGGACAACGCTGCTTGAAAAAGCTGTTTCCCACAAGCATTGTTTCCTGGGTTTGACAAAAAAGCACATCTTAAATATGTATATTATAATTTATTTAATAAAAAGTCTCAATCATAACCAATTATGGTCTCCTTGTTTAGAGCTCAGTCTTGAACCGTTAATTCCACGGGTGCATTCTTTTTGTAAGCATGCATATTTTTGATCCACAGTGTCATTTCAGCCTTAACTTTTCCATTTATGCCTGGTGAACAAGGCTGTATGGAGCACATGGCTGGTGTACATGAATGAAGTGGTTTGGTGTGCAAACGTGAGCAATGGTGAGGCTGTCTTCCTGGAGCGAAGTGTGACGTTGGTGCACGTAGCACTCCAGAAAGAAACACGAGCCCCTCATGGCGGTGTTGTTATGCAGGAAAAACTGGCTGGAGAGCAACACGTGCCAGATGAACCATGAGGAATTTCTCAACCTCTCTTTATTTCATCCTCAGACCAAAACCGAATACGGCACTGAATCCAGCCTTCAGAAATCAGTGCTGTCTTGTAAAACGATCTTGAAGTTTCCCTTACCCTCAGTCTAGCGCCACAGTTTAGGCCGCCTGCTCTCCTAACGCTGGTCTGAAGGAACTCATTGTTATTTATTCATTAAAAGGAGAAAGCAATGCTTTTTTGGGGGGAAATATCTGGAATGCCTACAGCTGCACTCCTTCCATAATTCATTTAAGCTAATATATGAAGAGTCCGAGTCATTTGACCACTTCAGCAAACTTAATTGTGTTTTCTTAGTATACTTTTACACATAATGTGAATGTGCTGACAGAACTGCACAAATACATTACTGCTGCAATTCTGTTGCCATTATATCACAAATATGTTCCCTGGGGGTGAAGAGCATGGCAAAAAATATCACAATACTTTTAGATATAATATTTTTTGTTTTCATAAGATGAATACTGACAATATCAATGATCTGTGATGCAATATATTCCAGTATTGATTAATATTGTATATATTACAGTACTGAGATTGCAGTAGCAGGCTCTAACAGCTATCAGCAGCATTGATAAAACAAACTAAAGTGGCTCAAACTCAGACAACTCAAACATCCCTTGGGTTAGTTATGACGGAAAACGGCAATATAATGTGGTCAATGGCCAAAAGTTGTGTCCAGCTCCTGGGTGTGTTGATGAAGAATTCTCCCCGTTGCTAATACTACCCACCTTTAATATTTCTTTTTATTGTGATTTGCTGTATCCTATATAACTTGCTGTATACATAAACAAGTCATGGTGACCCAATAAAATGACCACTCTTACTATATTGACCAAGTAATAATAATAATAAATGCATTGGTTCATCACACACCCACAGAAACACTAATATAGATGTATAGTAAAAACCTTTTGTTTATTTGCATTTTATAGCCTTCTACGAAAGAGGCAGTATCATGTTAAAAATTAACAAATGATGCATTGTGCATCCTAGAAAGAACAAGCAAAAATATGCATGTGGCACTTAGACATTCTGGCTTTAAATCAACTGTAGGGTTTTATATGCAAAACTTCTTTTTTTTTATTACGTTTTCATACGTTTTTGTCCGGGTTCCTTTGGCAGTGTATTGGTCTCCTAACTGCGTTTTTGGCTTTGTTCAGCCTTTTTAAAATGTAGGTAGTCGTCCTGATGTCTGTATAAATAGGCAGTGAACGTTATGTTTAGTGCCAGCCTGAGTCATGTCTGGACGGTGACCCTTAGCATGGATTTCAGCCTGTCCGCTGTGTGGTTGCACCAAGCCCAGAAACATGAGACAGGCTACAATGGGGGACCTGCAACCAGACACTAAATCATGTCTTTTGAGCCATATTTCTCAAAGCCGCAACTCTTTACGTCAGCTCCATGGCTGTGATTGCCTTCAGTAATTACAGATTTGTCCAAGATCACTTGTGTATACAGTTGGACGAAGAAGACGAATCCAAAACCACAAGCATTCGTGAAATCATGTGAAAATTAGAAATGGTTTGTCAGATGGTATGGTTTTCCTGTGCCCAGTTTTGATACTGTGTCACGTGGCAAATTGGACTGATTCAGCTAATTTCCTTGAAACTCTCTATGACATGCAGGGAGGCTTGCTTGTCGGCCACTGTTCTCTCAGGACAGGCCTGTGCCACATGTAGGCTTAGTACAAATGAGTCTGTTTTAAGTCTTGGCATCCTACTACATTACACCTATTATTTAACTAGGATAACGCATGAATCACTGTTCCTCTGATGTTTTCAAGGTTGTGTAAAACCAAATAATATTTCATTGTGCCAAGTTTTCAACAGGATGTTGGTGCAGGAACTGCCTCGGCTTTTGGATGTGAGCAAGGAACCCTGAGCTGGAGTAACGTCACATTACACTCACTCTATTGCATTTGAGCTAAAATGGAGTTGAATCTACTCGAATCTACTGCACGTTGTCGGTTAAACCTGCTCATTCATGATAATTCAGAAGTGTTGGAAGTGGCCGTTTGTAAGTGACCTGTGATTTCATAGATTTGCTGGAAATGTTTGTGTTCCTTGGAAACAGTCCAGTTATGTGGTAAAAAAAACAAACTGCCGCACCCTTTCTCCTGCTTCCACAAGTCAGCTATTTTTTAAAAGATGTTACATGTCAGTTGATGTTTGCTTTTTGTCCCGACATCAAGAAGGCTTTTGAATCTGCTGCAGTGTGAATTTTTTCCCCCACAAGCTGTCCTTGGATTAGGTGACACTTAAAGTAGTTTACTCATTTCTGTGAATGATGTGTTTCCTTTATTGGATTGGGGAATAACAATAATAAAAATAGTAGATGAAAGAAACAGTCATAGTATCACTACACTGCATAAATGACATGTTCTCAAATTGGCCATCGTGTTCTGAATGGGTGTATGACTGTAAGGTTGCCATGGTTGTGCAGATCATACTACAGAGACTGAGAACAGACTGTTTACCCCCACAACCGAGGTCCTTCAACCTATACAGCCTTTTTTAAGAGCGTCGATATATTTGTCAAACAAGTCTACTGCACCTTATCTTCAGCAGAGATATGAAAGTGTGTGTGCCGTGGAGTTATGTTTGGTTTGCTGTCTATTGCTGCCTTGAACAAGTAATCTATTTGACCTTGATGTCCACTGGAGCCTTGTGTTTTTAAATCTGCAAGCTCTCAAACCATTAACCTGGGACTTTGTTATTTTTGGTTGGGCTGCATTTGCAGCAGAGGCAGCTGTAATTTTCAAATCAATGCTTCTCATTTATACCTGTTTAATGAACAGTTTTTCAGTCTCAGAAGGAGGTTCAGGATCAGGTACACACACTGGATAGCGAGGGTGTAATGATACACACTTCACAGTATGATATGTATCATGTTGTGAACTGCAATACAATACATTTTACACATTGGAACTTTTAAACCAATGCACAGAAATCGTTGGTTTATCTAAAATACATTGCATGAGCTCAGGGCTTCTTAGAAAAGTATAGCTGGTTCAGATGAACCGATGCATACTGGATATATCTGCAACTGTAACACACTTAAAGTTATAGTTAATTAAGCCGAGTAAGTATTGTTCTGATCTCAGTATTTGAAGCCTGTGGATGCTCTGTAATTTAGTTGAAAGGCTCAATAATTACACAAAATGTTATAAAATACATAAAATATTGTAAATGATTTCCCATGTGGTGTAGGGAGTGACATATTGTTTGTACAGGGACCAGGGAAAACATTCAAAATGATGTCAATTCATTTGATATCACCAGGGTGCAAACTATTGTTGACACTGGAGACCCCACGAAAGCCTCAACAACAAAATGTCCTTCATTCTGTGAGTTTTTTGACATGAGTCATTCTGCGCTGTGAGGTTTGTTGCCACTGTACAAACAGGAGACCACTACAACGGTCCAAAAGCAAGTTCTGCTTGTTAAAACTAAATAGCTTATTGAAATCTCTACCTGGGGTAGGTGGTGTGGGCATGCGTCTGTGATATTTGGGTGCTATTCGAATTTGAAAAAAAAGTCCAATAGTTTGACATTTTTCTTCTGTAGTTCCTAGAGGCTTTTGTCTTTCACCCCATTTTGAAGAAGATGAATATTAATATGCATGTTGTGGGACCCTTCCAGACACGTTTCTGGAGTGGTGTAAATCGAGGGACCTGTATCCTCTCTGAGAGCTATTCTGGTTTCTGTTTGGTGCCGCTGACTCTCCATTTATATCACCTTTGCGCCTCCCTGGTGCTTGGCCCAGTTCTGTCACCCCGGCACTCTGTTCTCCCAGCAAGAGCTGTCTTGCTAATGTAAATCAGCTTTATTTTGTTTGCAAAGGCTTGTATGTACTTTACTTCAAGTGAAGTGGCAGGAACTTTCCGGGCCTTTGAAAGACATGAACTAGGTAGCTATTCAGAGCCCCCCCATCTAGAGTGATCCTGGTTGATCTACTTGTTCTTAATGGGAAAATCTGACTTTGGCACCCAGGAATGTCTTGGCTGCCTGCTTTCAGATTTATGTGAATCTTGCATGCCTGCTCCACTGTTAGGCAACCTAGAGACAAAGGGCACCACCCCAGTTCTCCAACGCTGTTATTTTTTTATAAAGCCTTTTCAGTGTTTGAAGTGATTTTTTTAATGAAATTGAAAATGTTATTTTAATGAAATTGTAATGAAGACGATGCTGTATAAATATTTTATATTAATGTGATGCAAGGTTAATTTTGTCATATTTTGAATGTAGTGATTTAGCCTGACTACTTACTTTCTTTTTTTTTTCAGATTTTTTTTTCTCTTATTTTATTCAGATCAGTATAGCAGCTTTTCACCGATCAGTCATAACACTGAAATACTGACAGGTGAAGTGAGTAACATTGATTATCATGTTACAGTAGCACCTGTCAAGAGATGGGAGATATTACTGTCAGTGAAGAGTCAGTTCTTGGAATTGATGTGTTGGAAGCAGGAGAAATGGGCGAGTGAAAGGATCTGAGAGGCGTTGACAAAGGCCAGATCATGATGGATAGATAACTGAGTCGGAACATCTTCATCTTGTGGGGTGTTCCTGGTATGCAGTGGTTAGTACCTGTTAAGGCTGCATAAAATATTGTCTGCTTGTCTGTATTTGCAATATGGTTAGCCTCTAACCAATCACTGTATTTTTGATGGGGTGATAAATCACAGCTCCTGGTGAGTTGCTGGGTGTTCTGAGGAATCAAGATCTTCATGTAATTCAGAAAAAAAATATTTTGGCCTAAAGGTGTTGGTGAATTGTGCATGAATGGGTGGGGCTGAAGTGCTGCAGACAAAATAAGGTGATAATTAAATACAAATATTATTTAAAAATGGTTTGTTGAGCTCCATATGTTCACTGTATGGACAGGGGTAGTAAATGTACCTTTAAGACTATTTTAATTCCAGAAGTGTGATTATGTGGGCTTAATATCATGAAAGGCATCACAGTTGTAATATGTAGCTATAAAATCTCAGAACTCATCAAACTATGCAGTTCTAGTACCTACTAAAAGTGGTGTAAGGCAGAACAACCAGTGGTGAACCAGTGACTGGGTCATAAGTGTCCAGGGCTCATTGATGCTTATCTTATCTGGTATGATTCTACTAAAGTGCTATTGTAGCACATTGTTGAAAAAGTTAATGCTGGCTGTGATATAAATGTGTCAGAACATTATATTGCAGCTTGGTGTGTGTGAGGCTCTGTAGCTGCAGACTGTTCAGAGTGCCCATGTTAACCCCTGTCCACTGCTAAAATTTGGCAGACGCTTTTATCCAAAGCAACTAACAATATGAGGACAGTGTGAGAACCAGAGTATAAAGTGCTCTATCTTTATGTAAGAGTAGTGTAAGTAAGCATCAGGAGAGGAGATTCTCTCTGAACAAGTTGGTGAAAAATCCCCCCAAAAATCTGTGGATTTAGACATTAAAAATCATCAAGATTCCTGATTTTAACTGTTCTGTTAAATTTGAGTTGTTCCATACTTTTAAGATAGTTTCACATATTTTTTAATATTATTGCCCTGATTGTGCTTGACGTCTGTTTGGTAATTTTTGTTTGCCCTGTTCCTTCAGGGAGGGATCAAGTTTGCATTTCATTAGCTATAAAAAAAGTGAAGACTTTTTTTCCTGCAGTTTCCCATGGAGCAATATGTCACCCCTTGTTTAATAAATCTGGTTAAAGAGGCCTCATTGTGTCCTCTTTGTAATAACACATGTAACTCTTTGTAACAACTGGTCTGTGTTATAGAAGCACTAATATCTACAGTATCTGTGATATTATTTGAAATCATATTAGGCTGATAATTAGAAATATTGTCATCTTTGCACACCTCTAGGTTCCTGAAGTCATCAGCAGCATCAGACAAGCCACTAAAGTAGCACTTAAGGAGGACTGCAAGCCCAAGCAGGAGGGAGAAGAGCCTTTTTACAACTCGCAGAAGTTTGAGGTGCTTTACTGTGGCAAGGTGACAGTCAACCACAAGAAAGCACCTTCCACTCTCATCGACGACTGCATCGACAAGTTTCGGCAGCACGAGGTAGAGCGCAAGCGGCTGAATCTCTTGAACGGCCAGCGCGGCTCTGTTGAGATCCCCTTGGAATTCATCATTGGAGATGACCCGCTGAGTGCCTCGTCTGTGGAGGCGGAGCCAGGAGCTGGAGAACAAGCCAAAGTGAGTAATGGGAAACTGGGTGGCAGTCCCAGTGTGGGCAGCATCCGTGGGGCTTTCCCTGAGTGCATCCTGGAGGATTCAGGCTTTGAGGAGCAACAGGAGGTCCGTATGCGTTGCAACAGCCTGGCCGGCGGCTTGCAGAGCAGATCGGTACAGACTGCGGCCAAGGGGACCACCCGCAGGAGGCACGCCAGCGCCCCCAACAACGTCCAGCCGTCAGACGCAGAGAAGAACCGCACTATGCTGTTCCAGGTACGAACACACATAGTTACAAACATGCATGAGCGCGTAACAAACCAATTATTCTTTGGGGCTTCGAGTTGCAGATGCAATGAAACGAAAAGAAAATGTAATTAAACAAAATAATTTCCTGTTAAATTTTAATTAAATCAAATTGGCTTCTTTAGCTTTGAAGACTGTTCAAATGTAACCACAACACTATGGGAGTCATTTGCCTGAATTACTGAGCAATCGCAAAAAGACTTGCTTTTGTGTTTTCTATCTAGGGATGCGCAATGATTTCACTGAGCTGCCAGTATTCACTCTGAACCCTGAAATCTGCCACCATAACCTCACTGTATCTGAAACATATACAAACACAATTACAATAATGCTGATGAAACAAATATGTGTTTTGCACAGCGTGTGTCTTATCTGTAGTCTCAGCCCACATGCACGTATACACACTCCATTAATCATCTGACCCAAAAACCTGCCTTTGATATTTTTAAATAGTAACATGTGTTCAAATGGATTCCTCTGAGCTGCTAATTGTTTGTAGCCACTGAATTTCTGTTTTTTGTTTGACTCTAAACACCATTCTGCATCCTAAAAAGGTCTACAGTTTTTCATTAATTCAATAATGAATAATTCATTCATTCATTCTTTCATTCATGCATGCATTCTCCCCCAATGAACCAAATGAGCATTCATTAGATACTGTAAACTGCCTCCTAAAGATTGATAAAAGCCTGATTTACAGTGTTAATTGGTGGAGCATAAGCTTTCATTACTTGTTATATTTGAAGGAACGGGAGACTTGTGTAAATGTAATTTGCTACAAATCTGTTTCGTTAATAAAATATAATATTGGCAGATGGTTTATTCCTCTTAGTTAAATATCACATCAATATTAAATCACTCTAATGTGACAAAGCTGTTGGTTTCAAAATCTGCTCATTATTTTAATGTCTCGCACAGTCTTGATGATTACATTTTTCAGTAATTATTGTGCATGCATGCTAAACAGTCACTGAACTGTTCTTCAGATGGATGCTCAAGGCTGTTTTCCAAGAAGGGCAGTAACAAAACATCAAACAATAAAGAGTCTCTCAAGACGCCTGGCCTCATGTGCTCTTGCTGATGTCTGTGAATAGTTTTGCTGCTTTCACAGTCCCTGTTATGAGATCGGGGAATTGAAGACATTGATGAATGAAAATCGACTTTTAAAACGAGCTGTCATTTGTGGCTTTAGGTGGGAAGATTTGAAGTAAACCTCATCAGTCCTGACAGCAAGACTGTAGTGCTGGAGAAGAATTTCAAAGATATTTCATCCTGCTCTCAGGTTAGTGTCTTTGGGTTTGTCCCAAGGTTTCGTTTACTTACAGCCTGAATTTATCCACTTTCTCAGGTTCAATGTCAAAGCACTTTCTCAGCGTTTGCCTTCCATGCAGGTGCATTTTTAGGTTTGAGGAAGGTTTATGCTGGTTTCAATCTGTCAAGCACAGTCTACTGTACTGCGTTTGATGTTATTGCATGCCAAATGAACAAGTACTGGAACACTGTAAGGCTTTTAAAGTGTTCACACCTACAGCTCACCCTGGCTTAAAGATGTCCCATTTCTCTGGCAGTGTAATGAGCAGTTGTATGTTCTAAGTTGTTGCAGTGATTGTCTTTGTTTTTAATTGCATTATAACTTGTTTATTTATGTTTCACTCACAGGGAGTGAAACAGACAGACCACTTTGGCTTCATCTGTCGGGATGCGGTGGAGTCTGGACCCAACCAGTACATGTGTTACGTGTTCCAGTGTGCCAGCGAATCACTGGTAAGCAGCTCAATACCACCTTCTTTTCTCCCTCAGCAGCGTGCACACATGCCTCTAATCCATTATTTATCTGGTAGAAAGAAAACAATGACTGCGCCCTGCCCATGATGTGGACATAATCTTTGACACACTTCTGGCCGCAGACTGAAACCTGAGTGGCAGTGAATATGGTTCTGATCAGTCTTGTTGTTAGAAGGGATCATGTGTCTTTACCCTTATCAAAATAAACCGTCTTCACATCACCGAGCACAAATTGAGAATTGGGTCTTTTCAAATGCAGCTTTTGTATGTGGTCCTAGACGGAATACATATCCAATTTGAGGTCATGCAACATGGTGAGAATAATCTGATTAGATTTTTTTTCTCTCCTCCCATTTTGCTTGCTCACAATATCAGTAGAGGTTTACTTGGCTAACATGAATACTTGGCCAATAATAACTCCAAAATCAATGCATCTGTGTTTTTGCCATCTTCTGTCTATAATCCTGACCAGCATAAAGTTGTTCAGAGCAAATGTTATTTGCAGTGAATGCTTTTGCTGCTACTTGTAAAGGCTCCCATTCATTTCAAAGGCAGGTCTATATCGTTTTTCATTGGTTTCTTTACTTTTTTCTTTATACCGGCACTTTAATCCCATTTTGCTCAGTACACTTCCAGATAAAAATAAATGGAGTTCTGTTCAATAAGCTCATCTGGGGCATGTATGTCAGGCCGCATTTCTTCAGGAGTTTTCTCTCTAGTTTGTTGTTGTTCATGATACATGTGGACTAGGGCTGCACAATTATGGCCAAAATGATAATCACGATTATTTTGATCAATATTGAAATCACGAATATTAATCACAATTATTCATTATTTTAGGTAAAACACATTTTTGTCACTTTATATTTTGAACTAACTAAGTAAACAAGGCTTTCAGTTCAAAATTAAACCTCAAATAAAAATAAAAAATAATAAAATAAAATTGACCAAAGATATACACACACACACGCACGCACACACAGGCACACAAACGCACATACTCTCTCACACACATGCAAAACCGATGACATTTTAGTCTAGTTTTATTCAATAAATTTGTGAGGCAGTTCTATTTAACCCAGTCAATATAGTATGAGTATCTAGTAGGGCAGACCAAATCTAAAATTTATTTTTAGTCAAACCGATTTCACAATTCAAACAAGGTTATCTTTATTATATTATTGTTACCTTATAGGCTCAAGAATACTGTCCATCCATTCCAGACACGAAAAACACTCCGATTTGAATTTAGATTTTGCCAACCAACCATGTTAGAAATTAGAAGTACATACACATACATTTAAATAAAATAAATACATAAAATAACATCACATAAAATGAAATTGTGTGTGTATTGCCATAAAACCCACATTTGTAAAACTGGTAAAAGTCTTCACCCTCTGTGTGTCGACCTGAACTTCCCTGAACATTTTTTTTTGCTGAACAAATATAGTCTACACAACCAAATCAGAGCAATTTAGGATCAGCATTTATTGCATGGATATGGAAAAGGCTGCTTATCAAAATGCTTTGTGTGAGAGAGAGACTTTGTGTGTGTGTCATTTCTCTGTCCCTGGCACTATATTGGCCCTGCGTCCCAATACTTTTGTTCACGCTAGTTATATTTAGTCACAGTGCCTCTAAATGGACGTTTTGGGACGGTAACGCCGTTCAACTCTAAGACCAAATGTCGATATTTAGTCATAATTTTCGTTGACGAAAGCAACACTACACACACACACGCACGCACGTGCGCGCACACACACACACACACACTCACGTACGCGCGCACACACAGGCACACACACATTTGCACACACACTCTTTCACACGCACATACACTCTTGCAGGCACGCACACACTCACAGCTTACTTTTAGGCAGCTTACTGAAGCAGTGTTGCCAACTATTTTCAATGGAAAGTAGCTAAAGTCTGCTCGAAAAGTCACCAAATGTCGCTAGATGACGTCGTGCGTATATTTGCATATTGATTACGTAATTACGTCGTATTTGCATTCTGTTTGCGCATGCGCAGCTCATTCATATCTATGCCAGCTGCCGTGCGGTCACGGGAATATGCTGCTAGCGCTCACTGATCAGAGCAGACACAGGGAGATGAGTAACTGTACCGGGAAAGCAAGACCTCGCGCTTACAGGACAGTGCTGGCGACATTTGGAAAGTTGCTAAGGTTTGTCCAAAAGTCGCCAGATTTGTTGCTAGGCGCTTTTTTGAAAAAAAAAAAGTCGTCAAGGGGGTCTGAAAAGTCGCTAAATCTAGCGACAAAGTCGCTAAGTTGGCAACACTGTACTGAAGCCCTAATCTCTCGTTCACCCCCTGGTGGTTGGCTGAGGAAGTGTTTGATCTGATGTGCAGCAGAGCTGCTATTAAAATCGCCGACGATCATCTTAATTTAATCGTGGTAGCCAAAATCGTGATCATGATTAAAATTCGATTAATTGTGCAGCTCTAATGTGGACTGTTCGTGTCCTGTATTCCTTTCGGATGTGGTCAGTCAGGTCATTTCAGGGAGGAAGTATAGGCGAGCAAAATATCAGAACTGAGAGACAGGTCCCTATTTAAAGGGACAGCTTGGTGAAAATCAAAATTTCTCTTACATCAAATGAAGTTGATCAACCAAGACAGGTTCGGTGTGCTTCTTTAGTTTTGTTCAAAAAATGTTGGCACAGTTATTTTTGAACTGTAGTACTGCGCAAAAGCCTAATCAACAGTAAACCACTGTGTAATGCTAGAGTAAATACAATAGTTAAGCTAACACTGTGTTAAGCTACATATAAAATCACAATATATTATTTAATTCCTTACTTGTGTTTATTGTAATATTCTAATGAAAGTGTGTTTTTGATTATTAAATAAATGTTTCTCCCAGTAAAGGACTGACATTTAGGTGCAGGTTTAGGTGAGTGTAATTATTTCATTACACAGCCATAGCAAAACTAAAATAAAGCTCCGGAACCCAAACACCTCTTGAGCAATTTTACTGTTTTGTTTAAGGGAGACAGTTGTGCAAATTTCATTTGTCAGCAAAATGTCTAAATAAAACATGTGGGATTTTCTCCTCTCAGGTGGATGAGGTGATGCTGACCCTAAAGCAGGCCTTCAGCACAGCTGCAGCGCTGCAGAGCTCCAAGTCCCAGGTCAAGCTGTGTGAGGCCTGCCCCATGCACGACCTGCATAAGCTCTGTGAGAGGATCGAAGGTACGTCCACTGGCTTGACCAGCTCTCTCTCTGTCTCTCTGTCTCTCTCTGTCTCTCTCTGTCTCTCTCTGTCTCTCTCTGTCTCTCTCTCTCTCTGTCTCTCTCTCTCTCTGTCTCTCTCTCTCTCTGTCTCTCTGTCTCTGTGCACGCTCTACAGCCGAGTTTCCTCTGTGTCCGCAGAGATTAACTGTTGTTTTTTCCTTTCGTGTGGCTGCAGGTTTATACCCACCCAGAGCAAAGCTGGCCATTCAGAAGCATCTGTCCCTGCTGAGTGATAATGAACAGGCAGACATTTTTGAGCGTGTTCAGGTAAGGAGGGGGGGTTGAGAGGGAGGAAGGGCAATAGGGGCAGGGGTCTGAAGTTTGTTTCCTGAGATTTGTGCAGGACCTACAAGGACAAAAGGACAAACAAAGGCCTTAAAATGATGATTGTTACTATTTATGATCTAAAAACAATGGAACTAAATGCCTCTGGTGTGTTTCTTCCATGCAGAGGATGAAGCCAAGCTCTGATCAGGAGGAGAATGAGCTGGTTATCCTTCACCTCAGGCAGCTGTGTGAGGCCAAGCAGAAAACCCACGTTCATATTGGAGAAGTTCCTCAGGTACCACACACACACACACACACACACACACACACACACACTAGAAAAGGCCTATCTAACTTAAATACCACCACACGTCTCACCCACTCACTGTGACTCACAGTAACTGGGACAGCTCTAATGGGATAAGACAGATTTCTAATGTCGCCAGAATGGATTAGAATTCTCCCCGTGCAATTATGATTCTGAGACAACATAGTACATCCTAGTTATGGCTTTTGTGTGTTAAAGTCCACCCACTGAGAAACAGACCAGTTATGAACTCAGTTTCTCAGAAATGTCCAATGATAGTATTCATTTGTGTCCTGTACAATAATATGTTTGAGATCGTTCAGTTTGATTTCCTGTTAAGAATTAAAATAAACTATATTGGTTTGTTTATATCTGCAACACGCAGATACGCAGCTGTTTATGTTTTCTTTATTATCCTTCTGTAACAGAATGCTCCCAGTAACACAGGATCCGACAACTCAGTTGGACGCAATAAGCTGGATGTGCTGAAGAACAAAGCTCGCAGTTCTCTCACCAGCTCTCTGGAGAACATCTTCTCACGGGTGTGTGTGGGTGTGTGTGTGTGAGTGTGTGGTGTCCACACTCATCCAATTCTATATGCCTCTCGTTGGGATTAACCTATTTATTCTCTTGTGGCCGTGTAATAATACCGTTGTGTACAGTGTTTTTTTTTTTTTTTAAGATGCCTCTACCATCTGTTTTGTTTGTTTTCCACAAAGGAGTGGGTGTGGGAATTTGTGTGTGTTTGGTTGATGTCTAAATCAAAAAGCAGTATACAGTAATTCGTGGGGGCTACATTCCAAGAGCACCCGCGTATAGTAAAAAAAAACCGCATTGTTGTGTTTTGGTAAAAAAATGCTTTAAAATATAGCCCCGAAATATGCTCCCAGAACACATTAATGTCAAGTTAAACTCAGTTTAATGCATTACCCATAAAGAAAATGCAAAGATAATCCCATATTGGAATTTAAATTCTCAAAGGTTGTTGGACAAAAAAAACGTGACCGGTTTGCAGAGAATAAAAAAACAATTCGGGCTAAAAATACAAATGAGGGCTCATTGGAAAGATGTCCTGGAGATCAAATGAATTGTGGAGTTTGAAGTGTCTGAGTGCTTTCCCCGCCAACATATGCAACACGGAAGGTCGGGGGACAAAAGTATTGGGACACCACGGCGAGGTGAACAGGTCCCCTTGCGTGAAAACATCCAGAAAAAATATATTTATTGCCACATAAATGCAAAAAAAGAGGATATTTGCAGTTATTGTGGGGATTTACACATAAAACTGAGTTGGGTTCTCAAAAAAAATCCCCCTGTGACTGAATCCGCGACTCCTGATCCGTGTAAAACTGGGGGATTACTGTATTGCTTTTCAATTTCAGCTACTAATGCAGTTTTTTTCATACTAAAGTGAAAAAACAAATGACAAACATAAAAAGCTTGCATAAAATAAACTCTTTGAAAGTATATTTCAGTATATCCTACAAAATAAAACATCCTCAGCTTTGGCACGGACCCTGAATATTATGTTTTTAAAAAGCTGCCTAAAGGAGGCATCAGTGTATTATCAGGCAGTTTCCTTCCTCTTGCGCATCGAACAAGATATCGCGTTTTTATGTGGAATCAGGCCTGTAGTGCAGAAGCTCTTGGTTGCTGTTCCACCACTTGATACTGAACAGTGATCACAGATCTCTTGTCTAATGTTCCTTTGAAATAGTTCCACAATGGCTGACATTTTCATTTTTTCTCTGCTGCCACACAAACTATTTTCGAGTCAAGGTTGACTGACACCAACGCTTCAAGGCTGAAGTCAAATTTGAATCCTAATTAAGATTTGAATTCCCCTTAATTCATACTAATACTAATATATAGCTGGAAAATATAAACGTGTTTGTGTGTGTTTGTCTGTGTGTATGAGTGTCTATATCAGTCTGCCCTGTAACTATATCAGTATTGTTTTATACTCTGTACATACTTTAATGAAAGCGTATGATGAAGCCAGTAATAAAGTTTATCCTCTTGCCCCCAGGGAGCCAGCCGAATGCGCATGCGTCTGGGAAGCATGGGTAGCTTTGATCGAGTGAGTATCCTCTCTTGACTCTACTCCCCCTCATGCAGTGTGTGTGAATTCCTGGAGCTTGCAGTTTACTTCAACTCCAATCCAGTCAAGTGTGTATTTCTCTGTGGCGTCCAGTAGCGCTGTGTGGGATGTCTTGATATGTTTGACATTACTTGTTTGCTACCTTCTCTTAGTGTGCATATAGATAGCCACAAGCTTCTCTATGTTTGAGTGTTCTATGAAAGATAAATGTTTTCAGTGTTTCATCTGTGTGTGAAATGTGAGATAAGTGTGTGATGGGACCTCCATAGTCTTCCTTGCACGTCAACTCTCACATGGCCCACATATCGCAGTCAATGTGAGGCCCTGCAGCTTATGCTGGAACACGTGGTATCTCTGCTAACCCTCAGTGTTACTGACACTCAGGCCTGTTGCTTAACTCTACTCCCCAGTGAAAGTGCATTAAGGCCTACTAGCCACACCTAAGAGTGAGGGTGGGGTGCGTAATTCATGAGCATACTTTACTGAAGTCACACTTGCTGGGAACAAAACATTTTTGATTTGGTGTTTCTGGGGCCCTGAGTGAAGGCCTTAGATGTTACAATTTTAATGCCAAATAAAATATTTACCTTGTTATGCTACCGCAGGCAAGACTAACCTAACCTCTGCAGGAGGTCCCATGTGTTTGTGTGGTTGAGACCACCACTGAGTATTGGGTTTTATAGTGGTGCCCCAGACGATTTATTCAATTATAAGAATAGTAGTACGTTTTTAAGGTGTATAATTACTAGGGCTGGGAAAGTTAACGCGTTATTATCGCGTTAACGCATTATTTACTTAACGCCGACAATTATTTTATC
>JBBPDC010000002.1:7811077-7832358 GCA_037974485.1 Hemigrammopetersius urotaenia
CGATTAATCGCGAGTTAACTATGGCAAACATGAGATTAATCGCGATTAAATATTTTAATCTACTGACAGCCCTAATAATTACACTATAAGCTTGCATTTTAAGAGTTTGGGACTTGTGCACTGTGTCCTGTGTGAGCCCTGTTTTGGCTATTTCAATCCACTGTAAAAAAAAAATAACGTGGCACTTCGTGTGATATCTCCCCCTAAGGGCGCTATGAAGAAAGCTCTCAGTGTAGTTTGTTTTCTCCCATTATGGACTTCATATAATAAGTGGTATTCCCAAATTTAGCTCTGCCAGGGCCCGGCCGTTTGGGGAAGTTGGTGTGTAGGGGCGGACCTGGGGGAGGCTGCCTTTCATAAATAGCCGGAGAGTGCACTGATGGAAAGCGTTTTACAGCCGTTGGTGGTTTCCTGGTGGTGCTGACAGCTGTATAACGGGAGAACACGGGTTCAGGACCCACAGCACGGGAACAGGAAACAGAGTGAGGAAGAGAGCCAGAGTGGGCCCTTCCTATAGTCAGTGCAGTAAACACGCTCAGATCCCCCATTGTGTTCAGGTGCACCTCCACTGGCTCATGCTTGTGTGATATTCGTAGTCACAGGACATGGGCCATTAGCATACAATAGATCGCATTGCATGTGTGCAGTCACACTGCGCCCAGCCCTGCCATTTCGGACCATGCTAGCACGCCTGCCTACACACTGAGAGTGCTGGGAGAGGGTGAGTGGAGACTGTTTACTTCAGGGCAGCTGGCGTCTGTTCAAGTGTTTTGGTGGAGTTTGTAGCTTGAGGGTGGTCAGTAGCACATGCTTAAGTAGACTGTGCTGTGCGAGTAGGTTTCTGTATGGAAGAAAATTTGGTCAGAAAGAATTATACGACTGTTGAAGGCTCTTGAAGTGAAACTTGTTAGCCAGTTCCTTAACAGTTTGTGTTTTGCATGATGTGGAAGAAATTCCTTATTGCGTGTACGTTGCTAGGTCTTGAGATTGTAGTGTACTCAATAATATGTTAAAATACTCTGACCTCTGGATATAAACATCATTAGAGTAGAATTTTTGTTTAAGGTTTTTTTAAATCAACTCCCTCCTCCTGAAACCTGAGGTTTGGTCAGGATAATTACACTGCAAAGTAAAACTCATATTTAATACTGAAGGCTTTTGCCATTTTAGTGTGGCAAAAAAAATGTCATAATAAATGCTGCTGGTCTTTGTTATTTATTCAACCCTCAGGGCTTTGTTACTTTACCTGACTGCACATGGCCGTGCTTGCATCTTTATGAATCTCTAACTGTCCAGTTCACCTTGTCTCTATACCTCTAGCAGGACGAGTCTCCTGGTGACTCCCCTCCAGGGACCCCTCCTGGTTATTTGGAGGAGGACCCAGAAGCCCCCCAGTTCCGTCGTCGGGCGCACACCTTCAGCCACCCGCCCATCAAGAAGAGGATTTCTTTCACAGACGTGCCTACCCAGGCCAAAGCCCCCCTGCGCAGGCAGCAGTCTGTTGCTCCGGAGCTGCTGCAGGGCAGGTACTGCATCACATCCCGTCTCCCCCTCACATGATCAGCTCATGACCATGCATCTGTTTATCTCAGGCTTTGGCTAATACTCCTGTGGTCTCTCTGTTTCGTGACATGGCTTTAGTCTTAATTGCTGATCTCCAGATTACAATTACAAGTACATGTACAATCGTGCTGATTAGATCTACACAGTAATGACCAAATTCAAGCACACACACAGATTTGGCTGATATGGTGAAGACTGAACAAGGTTTTAGGAAGGATGCAGATGTCTGTTGGGTTTTACACAACTGCTGAGTAATTGGGTTTATTTCCGCCTGTTTGAGAGCGAGTGTGTTTCTACAGACACTGCAAAAATACAGAGAATTAATCTTCATGAACAATCATTAAAAGATTACTGACTTTAGCATGTATGCTAACATTTACTGGATAATGCGGCATGTTGCTGTGTATTGCTGAATTTGATACTAATGCAAAAAAATCAAATCAAGACAGCACAAATAATTGAACCTTTTATGTGGTAATGTTTTAGTAAACCAGCCAATGCAGTGTTTCTACTTTTAAAACATTTTCAATGACAACTGAGGATCTTCAACACTATGTCGATGTATAAGCCCTCATTCGCCCCGACTGACATTTTTCTTGCCTGTAGTAATGTGTGTGTGTTGTGGGCCTTTTTTTAGCCCGGTCAGCATCACGAGAACGCGCAGTGTGTCTGAGGGCGAGTCCTCCTTCAGCCTCCCCTCCTCCTTCAGCACCCCCACTTTCCTGAAAAGTTTTTACCAGGGCTCCCTCAGCTCGCTGGCCTCACTGCCGGACAGCGCCAGCCTCAAGAGGTGAGAGGGGGCACTCTCTGAGCCCCCACTGCCCTGGGACAGGGCAGTAACAGTGTGCTAACACTGGCCCCCCAGGGTCCAGTGCTGGGATGGCAGCAGCCGTCTCTATGTCTGTCTGATCCCTAACCCAAAGGCTTTTGTCAGTACGCCTACACGCTGTCCAAGAAACCCGGCTTTTCTCTCTTTCTGCACTGCTGGTCTATTTGTCAGGTCTACCAGTGAAAACAGTACTAAAACGATTCCCTTTCTTAGACTGCATGATGCTTCTCAGTCTTTTGTACAGTTCACCAGTGTATAGTGGAGAAAACATAAAACGCTTCTGCACTAACATTTTAATTCTTCACCATTCTCCAAACAGCATGTTTGTTACTTACTGGCAAATTGGTACCGCTGTTAATCCAGGCTTCACTGTATTTACTGCTTTTAACTTTCTTTTGGATTTCTTAAGATTTGATGTCCACTTATGAAATGACACCTTGATGATATTTTTATGTTGTATGTTTTGCTCTAAATCAGTGGTTCTCTAACTCGGGGACAGCCAGACGGTTCTAATCTCTAGGGGGTGTGAGCTTGGATGGAGCAAATAATGTGGCCTTTATTTGGGTCTCTGTGGACCAGGTTGAAAATGTCTGCTCTTAAAAGTTTCCTTGTATTGTTAGGTTTGGATTCAGAACTCTTCTGGAACAGGTATCTTATAGTTGACTAATGAAGACCAAGTCTGTGGAGTGGCAGCAGTAATGAAGTCAGTGTACATTAGTGAATTGTGAAAAAAGGATTTACATACATTTTAAATATAATAATTGTATTGGTCTCAGAAGCCTTAATATAGATTAGGCTATATAATATGTTTTAATTATGTGATGATCTTTTAAGAGTATATTATAGTTATATTGCAACTATGTGTATTATAACTAGATTTAGACAATTTATGGATCACCTGTTAACAACAAGTAGTAACTGCATAATAATTAGCAGTTGATTGGTTGACAGAGTATACCATCATCCTTTTTTTTATTATGGTTTTTTCATTGTTTATATTTGCAAATGTAAACTCATCCTTTAAATGCAACACTACTGTGTTAGTAGTTCATCCTGAAATTTGACTTCAGTATTGTGATCCATAGTGTGAATCATAGAAATGATTCGTATCATATTATATTTGTCACAGTGCCCACTGTTATGTAGGATATTAATCCTTTATTAATTTGTGCCTTTGACTTCAGTACTCAACAAAAATTTAAATTCTACTTTAAAATGGATCATTATCATTGCATAATGTACTTGGATGATGGAACACAGTGAGAGAACAGCCAGAGAACATTTGGAATTTCAAAGGACAAAATTTCCATTTCAAATACGACTGTGGCTCTGCTTTTCTGTGTGTGTGTGTGTGTATGTGTGTGTGTGTGTGTCAGAGCACCGCTAATTAGGTTATCCGAGGTAAGTGGCACACACTGGGATATTAATGTGAAATTAGACCAGCTGACTGGCTCGACCTTGAGCGCTAAATTGACTACACTGGATGAGCTAAGTGGACTAAAGTATTGGGACATATGCCATTTACACCAACAGGGACTTTCATGACATCGTGTTCAAATATAACATTTTCCACTCTTCTTGGGAGACTTTCCACAAGATTTCAGAGTCTGTGGGAATTTGTGCCCATTCATCCTGTAGAGCATTTATGAGGTCAGACACTGATATTGGAGAGAAGGCCTGACTCACAATCTCTGTTCCAGAGGTGTTTGATGGGTTGAGGTCAGACTAGTCAGGTTCTTCCACGCCAAAACTCATCCCTCTTTGTCTTTATGGAGCTTGCTTTGTGCACTGGGACACAGTCATACTGGAATAGAAAAGGTTCTTCCCAAACTGTCCACAAAGTTGAAAGCATGGCGTTGTCCAAAATTTCTTGGTACACTGAAGCATTAAGAATTTCCTTCACTGGAAGTAAGAGGCTTAGACCAAACCACAAGTAACAGGCGTGTTCTTGTACTTTTGTTATAGTGTACCTGAGATTGTGTCTTCAGCATCTTATATCCTAGACTGTCCCAAGGCTTAGCTTAGAGCAGACTTTGGCAAACTGTTTTCAATTGATTCCTGTATGTGAGGAAGGATAAGTGTTTATCACCTGTGATATCTGTTCCTATCAGACAGTTAAGGATGTGTGGTGACTAAATATATATATATTGATGTCTAAACTGTCCTCATGAGCTCATCACTTCATCACTGCTTCTTTTCATAATGTAGGTGACGCTGGCTTTTTAACCCGTAATTTGCTGGTGGAGATACTGTATTTTTCGTAGTTGGTTTTTATTTCCTTTCTAACTAATAGCTGCATTGTAGGCTTTTGCTTTTGTGTTGTTGTGTTGCTTTGAACTGTGTCATTTTGAACTGTGCGTTTTGTTTCTGGCAGCTAATGGTAAAGAGCTCTAAAACTGCAAAAAACAGTAAAAAAGTGTTAAAGTGCAGTTATTTTTTTGGAGTGCAGTTATTTCTTTCCTTTTTTGCCTGAAAATGATGGCATTGAACTAGGCTTTCAGCTTGGGCCTTCAATGTGAATACAAATATAAAAACAGCGCACATATTGTAATGCTTATTTTTGTCCTCATAGGAGTCTAGTAGTATGTTAATACTTAGCTAAAGGCATTGCATTAATGTTTCAGCTGTTCTTGTATTAAACACAGACATCTGAAGCTGGTAAAATACATTCCGTGTATAATTTTAAGCTTATTAGTATATATTTGATAAAACATTTCTAGAATGATTCCTTCAGTCAATATCCAAACATAGAGCTGCCCCTGTTGCTCCTACCATCTGACTGAAGTCCATCATCAAGGGTACCAGTCATATTCACGGTCAGTGACATACTTAGGACTTTCAGGCCTGTTTCTCCCCAAATCACTCCTACTCATTGGAAATCAAACCGTGATTGGTTGATTCCTTACTGAAACATTAGTACTTCACATCAGTCCTAACCAATTAGAAAGCTCGCTTAACTATATCTGCCTAAATACCACAGAGAAAACAACCCCAGAATGGATCATCTGTCCGTGAAATAAGAGTAGAACTATAGTACATGTATAGTTTAAATAGACACCTTGTGTTAAATAAAACAAGCTAAAATGACAATTCTCAATCACTAGGCCTTCTCTGAATGGCCTTTGAGGCTCTTGTGGGTTTTGATTAGCTAGCTGATGCAAACTGTATCACCTAATCAGAGAACAGACCCAACAAAATACGCAGAAGGTTAAAATCTTCTGTCGTATCACTGGCATTTTCAAGGCAAAGATGGAAAGTTTTGTGTGGAATTTCATTCTGGGATTTGTCTGTGTTGTGTCTGATCCTTTGTGTCTGTGTGTGTGACAGTAATGGGGAGGGCAGGAAGAGGACTCTGTCTGGCTGCAGCAGTGACTCTCTGACTGCTGTGACTCCACGCAGAGTGTCCTGGCGTCAGAAGATTTTTCTGAGAGTGGCCTCTCCCATGAACAAGGCTACAGCGGCCATGCACAAGGCTGGTGAGTAAGCACACACAAACAAACGTGTGTACAGACACAACATGGCCCCTTTTCTCCCAGATTTAGTGTTTACACTCAACATTACAGGACCCATCAAGGTCCTTCATGTCTTTGTAGAAATGTCATGTTTGTATAATGTCCCAGTGTATCCAGATATCCATCTAAATTTAGCTCCTAAATTTAGATTCATCTATTGCTGACAGAGATAGTTGTGTACACAAAGCTTTTATAATCTCAATAGAAATGATTTACCAGGCAATGTCGAGCAATGGCAGAAGGGCAATAGAGACCTCCAACCCTGGGATGTGGAGTAATAAACCTGTACTGGGTTCTCTTGAGTGATGGAGCTTTACTACATATATTTGGGATAATATAAGTTAAGATAAGAGAGATTTGTAACCCAATACTAATCATCGAACATCACTGTTGCTGCAGCAAAGGGGGACACACTCCCTGTTAGTATAGTAGATTTGTAGAAAAATATTTGATGAGCAAGTTTGGACATATAGCTGTTTTAAACTGCACATATCGTACTCAAGCAAATTGTTTATTGTGACTGTAAATTCTACAGTATTAAAGTGTGCATAATGAAATCCTAAAATTATTCACACTTTAGGGCCTCGAGAAACCTCTGATTTCACCAAAATTTCATTCTGATGGTTTGATATTTCAGAAATACACAAATGTGACAACTTACCCTACAGACAGAAAAAATAATGCACCAAACCTCATAAAAGTTTGCAGCACTTTTTTTTTTTGAAGTACCAGTTTAATGATGCCGTTTAATTTTTACAACCCATAGTGAATGTGCATGTTTTCTAGACATGGATGGCCGGGAGCTGCTGCCCCTTTCTCCTCGTGCCTTAAACCCCGGGCAGGACGCTCTGGCCAGCCTGCTGCCCTCAGAGCAGGGAGGGGAGGCCAGTTGCCGCACTCCGGCCGATTATAGAGCCTTATGGAGGAAAGCCATCCATCAACAGATTCTCCTTATCCGCATGGAGAAGGAGAACCAGCGCCTGGAGGGTTAGTCTCTCTCTCTGTGTCTCGCTCTCTCACTCTCTCTCTCACCGGGCGAGCGTTCGGCTGCGCACCGTCTCTCACACAGAATAATGTCCCCATGTCGAATCTGTAAACCCATGCATTCCTTTATCCATACATTGTTACAAGAGGACACACGCATGCACGCACATGCATTTACAGTGTCATGGAAGTGTTTGGGCACCTCTAGCCTAATTATGTTGATTTTCTAGGTGAATACAAATACACCTCACTTACATTTATAAATTATGGTGTTATACTTTATTTACCAAGTATTTGTTATACTTTAATTCACTGTTTATTCTCTAAATATAGCATTGGAAACAAATGTAAACGGTGACCTGTGTGAATGTGGTCACCTTTTATGTTAATAAATATGTTAAAGAAATACTGTGCACTGATGTTAGCAGAAATATTTGAAGTGCCAGATTATCTCCCCTCTTTTATAGGATGTGTAGATTTATTGGTGGTTATTACTAGTGCTTATGACAGGATGTCCCATACCTTTTATGTATCTGTCTATATTCCATATGTATTATGTATAACATTATTTATTATGCTTTTGCATAATTAATGTCCCATTTAATCTAAATGCTAAAAGTTGTATATAAAAACATGAGGCAACATGTAGTGCTTGTAAATGCACACACACACCAACACACTCTCACAAACACAAAGACCGATCTTCTGCTTCCTTCTCTCTGCAACACTTTACCCCTCCCCACCCAAACATACAAATAACAGACTTTCACTCACACAAACACAAGATTAGCACATGATTCCATCATCTATGTGTGTGTTTATCTCTGGTTTAACATATGTGCTGTTATCATTCTGCTGTGTGTTTCTTCAACCTGCTACAGCAGTGAGTCAGGACAGGCGCACCCCAGTTATCTCACTCAGATGTGGTTTCCACCTGTTTCTAGTGGGTCAAATGCTATTGCCTCTGTTTGAGATTCTGGGACAAAGATATATTTAGATTGGAATGCCTGGATTAAGTTCAGATATATCTAAGGACACATATCAGTGACCTTTTATGGTGATCAAAGGGGTTTTAGTGTATTAGTAGAAAATCTTCTGGCTATAGTGGAATTAGTTGTAGCAGTGAAAACATTTTCCTTGTGTTTAGGGGTAAATTAACACTTCTAACTTGTGAAATATTGCCATCTGTTGGGCAACACAGTAATATTTGTCCTCATGTGTCAGCTGTGCTCTCTTCAATCCCCTTCTTTTTGTTCGGCATATGGTTTTGGTGTCTGAGTCCAGTGTGTGAAGGACCTGCAGTAACTGAAAAGGCTTGTTTTGAGCAGAAGGTAAGAAAACACAGGAAAGGCTCAGCTCTGACTAAATGGTCTGTAATGGCTGTAGCATGCAGATGACCTGACTGAAATTCAGACCAAGGTAGATTGCATTGCATTCTTATAAGCAAATACACTAACTGCAAGTTTTAAATACGAGTTAAGTGCATGACAGCCACTTGCTTGTGTGCTATCCATGTCCTTAGCATCCCTAGAGCCTAGAATGTCTTGTTGGCTGTTTTGTTGTTTGGTTAAGTTTTTCTTTTTGGCTGTGAGGATTGAGTTCCCTATGATTAGAAGCTTGATGCATTGCTAATTGCAACACACAGTGTTTAAACTGACTGCTGTGGTCTTTATTAGTTACTCTTTATTTTCCCTTTTGTGCTTCTTGGGTGTGAAAGTGTTTTTTTTTTTTTTTCTCATGTTGCAACACTTTCAACAAGTCCCAGCAGGTGATTGGTCTGATGACTGATTCTGGTCCGTTAACACTTTTAACCACAGCTGTGACACAAAAGCCAGGGTTGCACAATCTATTGTTTAGTCGTTATCACAGTGTTGTGATAACGTTAGCACAAATGCCTGCTATGCAAATATTCCCTAAAAAGATTTTAAAAAGATTAATACTTAACTGAATAAACCATATACTGAATAAATCTTTCCAATTTCACAAATACTTTACAGGAAAATCTGCAAAACAGTTTATTAAAATGCAAAGTCTATATGGAAATGGACTCCTTTTGACTGTTTCATGTTGTAAGAGAGAGCAATGAGAAAACTTGAAATAAGGTCTTCCTGCAAATTGCCACAAATCATGGCCAATTCATTTGAGACATTAAGTAAATAATATTTAATCACGTATAATTAAGTCATCATCACAGTCATAACTGCAATAAGGAACTTTGTCAATTGTGCAATTTTAACACAAAACTAATTCTCAGAATCATCCAGAGATTCCTGCTAGAGGTCTTTTAAGATCTCCAATGGTGCCACAGTCATCCATGGCTTTAATTCCAAAAGACAACGATTGGCTACTTTCTTTAGCAGTTCGAAAAGATGCAGTGACTCTTCCCATGACTCAGAGGATGCATGTCCTAGCCTTTTCTCTCTTGGATTTTATAGTATTGTGTGACTGAGGGAGTCTTATATAACAGGTACAATTGGAAATGACTGACATGGGGAGAAAATTGAGGAAAAGAAGACCAGAGCCCTGCTGCTAATATCGTGTTCCTGTGTGTCTTACTCATTTCAGCCAGTCGAGATGAGCTGCACATTCGTAAGATGAAGCTGGACTACGAGGAGGTGGGTGAGTGTCCTAAAGAGGTGCTGACTCTGTGGGAGAGAAAGCTGAATGTGCCCTGCAGGACCAAAGTGCAGTGGGACAAAGAGGAGATTGACACTGCTGTCTGCCAAGGTAACAACCCACTCCTCTTATTATTTAATCATTATTGACACCATAAAACAATATCCCTCATTACTTTTTTTGCATGTAAAAGTGTGAAATGACTGTTCTGGACCATACAGTGTGTTATTCTGATTAGGAACGGTATGTGCATTTGTGTGTAGGTGTGCCTAAGGGTCGTCGTGGGGAAGTGTGGCTGCTCCTCTCTCAGCTATATCGCCTGCGCCACCACTTGCCTCAGCGGCAGCAGCCTCCAGACACGCCTTACCAGGACCTACTGAAGCAACTGACTGCGCAACAGCATGCCATCCTGGTGGACCTGGGTCAGTAAACACCCCTGACCACTGCTTCATTCTTTTTGCCAGACCGCAATGTGGACCAGCCTACAGAAGCTGTCACTTTCATACCCAAAACCAGAAACACAGTCACAGAAATATGTCGTGATTTTGAGGACCTAATCATTTTATTCCTGTCTGAAACTATGAACCTCACATATAGTTATCGACTGCACCTTAAATTACGTTGTTTTTGAAAAAGTGACTAACAATAAAGATTTATCTTATCTAATGTGTGAAGTAGCACAGCCATGCTTCTGAGCTCATCCTGTGTCTGACTTGGGTTTTTGTTTATCTTCCTGGATAAGCCTTATTTAGCTAACTTTTACTGTTGAGTGTAATATAGGATCAGCAAGTGACCAGAATATAAACCATTTATTCACCAATCTAACATCTCATAATAATAATAATTCTTGCACTCATGCTAGCAGGTTGGGAGTGAATTGGTTTTGCACGTTTAATAACTGTGTTATAATTGATACCTTTCTGGGTGTGTAGGTTCACTGAAGTTTTTTGGGTAGAAAATTAAATATTTAAAAACTATAAATGGCTTTATTTGTTTTTTTAGACCTCAGAAACTCCTAGTTCCTGTCCTAGAAATGTTGTTAATCTGAGCAGTTGTATTTTGCAGAACTAAAAAAAATGTGCAGCCCTCTTTGTGATCTCAGACAGACCTGCTTATATACATTGATGTAGGGCACAAAAATGAGATATTACATGCACAGAAATTATACTGCATTGCACTTTGTATCTGTACTGGATAGGTATGGCCATTTGTCTAACTGTATAACTGTATACTGAATTATAAAGGTCTTTCAGTAAGTAAGCTGTTATGTTTTTGCTCTATTGTTTTATGATGATTCAGCTTGTTTAACACTTGTTTATGTATTTTTTTTTTGTCTCCCGCAGGTCGCACATTCCCCACACACCAGTACTTCAGCACCCAGCTGGGCGTGGGTCAGTTGTCCCTCTATAACTTGCTGAAAGCCTACTCCCTGCTGGACACGGAGGTGGGCTACTGCCAGGGCATCAGCTTTGTGGCCGGCGTGCTGCTGCTGCACATGAGTGAGGAGCAGGCCTTCGACACACTCAAATTCCTCATGTACGACCTGAGCCTGCGCCGCCAGTACCGACCCGATATGATCTCCCTGCAGGTGAGGGCCCTGCGTGAGAGAGTGTGCTTACTTCATTCTGTATGCCATGTTCTTTTTTCCACTTATTAGGTTCTAATGGGTTTGCCAAGTGCAACAAGGTCATGAAGAATGTAGCCAGACAGGTTTTTTTTAAGACCAAATAGAAACAGGTGAGCTGTGAATCGGGTTTCAAGTTAAATGTGAAAATGAATGTTGAATCTGATGAACCATTTGATTTAATTACAGTCATAAATTATTACATTTTAGCATCAACCCCATCAAGTAAAATGGTATTCTTATTTTGTCTTTATCAAAAGAGCTGTTTTGGTTCACAATGTTTCTCATACTGAGAGCTGCAGAGGGGCTGTTAAGAGGTCAACAGAAAAAATAAACCACACTCTACATATCTGTAGGTCATAATTTTTAAATTGGTTGTAGTAAATATGTTTTGGATACGTGTAAAAATGTGGTTCTGGTTTAATTATGTAGAAATGGTGATAAATAGAGAGGAGGAGTGGATTTTAATATCCACAGAGAGGGCCTTATTCTAAAAAAAAAAAGTTGAAAGTTAGATCTGTGTTCTGTAAAGTTGCTGTTTCAGAAATAGAAGGTTTTCTTAATGACTGCGGCAACCAGTATCCCTCTGGATTAGGTGGCAGTTCTGAGTAATGCAATAAGAGCATGCCAACCCAGCCCCCTATGTCTCTCAGCTGTGTCCTCTCAACTTTCAAAAGCAAACAACATGCACTTACTCATTTTTACTCCACCTCTTCCCCAAACCTACACTGATTCCTCTGTTAGGCTTCCGTCTTCAGCTGTTCCTCTCTAGTTATTCATCGTCAGCCACGCTAATGTTTAATCCTCCAGACTGGAGGCCAGAGCCCGCAGCACAATAGCCTTCCCTCTCTTTGCCTGGCTGCAGTTCACCCAGCTCTTTGTGAGTCTCTCTCTCTCTCTCTCTCTCTCTCTCTCACCCTCTCACCCTCTCTCTACCATTCTCTCTCTCACTCTCTTATTCTCTCTCTCTCACCCCCTCTCTTGCGCTCTCTCAATGTAGATCCAGATGTACCAGTTGTCGCGGCTGCTGCATGATTATCACCGTGGCCTGTATTCACACCTGGAGGAGCACGAGATCAGCCCGAGCCTGTATGCCGCACCCTGGTTCCTCACTCTCTTCGCCTCGCAGTTTCCCCTGGGCTTTGTCTCTCGCATCTTCGGTATGTGACCCCCCCCATTAAATATTTGTGTGGTGTCTAGTGTGTCTTAATTCTTTGAGTGTTCAGAAGCAGGTGTAGAAATTTTAAAATGGGAACTGATTATAATAATAATAATAATAATCTTAAAAAAAAAAACAATATTGAGATGTAACTGGTTCTACTTTTGAATGCAGGAGAAATGTCAAAGTAGTAATCTGACTGCTTCTTTGTGTGAGGGGTGGGGCTGTGCACACATTCTGTAACTTGAAGGCACACACTCATAACTCTATCATTAAAGGACTGTATTAATAAGTAATATCTAGTCTGATTAGTATTAATAAAAAATCTACAGTGCACAGTCCTAGACGTTTGTGTGGTCAGTTATAGGTTATGTTTGTAACTGCTTGCTTGTTACTTGCTGGCAATTTTGTGAATGTAATTGTTCTGTGTTTGCCAGACCTCCTGTTTGTCCAAGGCACAGAGGTGATCTTTAAAGTGGCCCTGTGTCTGCTGAGCAGCCACGAAGGAGAGATATTGGAGTGTGACACCTTTGAGAACATTGTGGACTACCTTAAGACCACCATTCCCACTCTCACGCAGAACCAGATGGAAGAGACAATCAAAAAGGTACAGAGACAAAGCTTGGAACCTGAAGGAATGAGAAGATATGTTTAGTGAATATGAGGAAAATATTAAAAAAGCAAAAATCGGTTGGTGGCCTAGTGATTAGGGAGTTGCCCTCTGTGATAAGAAGCTCATGGGATCAAACCCCAGGCCTGCTAGTGGAACCACTGAGGTACCTTTTGAGCATTGAGCAAGGTCCACACTGCTCCCCGGGCGCTGCGTCTCTGGCTGCCCACTGCTTCACTTGGTGAATTGGTTAAATGCAGAGAAAGAATTTCAGATTGTCCACACTGTCTGCTCTGATGTGGTGTGTTCACACGGTACTATAAGGTGTTGCTTGTTCTGTAATAACTTCTTTATCCCATGTTCTTCATATCTAGCGGTGTGCTTTGTGTCTTCCATTGAAAAAGAACATTTTTAATGTGATTAATTCAGATGTTGATTTAATGTGCACTTCAGAACAAATAAATAGATTACATGCAGCAATGTGCAAGAAATGTCATTAGACAGATCCACCTTTGAACCTAAGTTAGGCTGCTAAGCTTGCTTTGTGAGACCTGAACACACATTTCTTTGCATGTTAGCCAAACACTAAAGCAGAATTCAAATGGTTTAAATAGGTTTAAATTAGTTTTTTATCAGAAGAGATTCAGTAATTGTAATAGATTTGACAGTTTGTATGGGATTATGCATATATTTCTTATACAACAGGTAGTATGAACTAAAACGCCACGGCCTGGATATTCACACACTAAGTAACATTAAGGGAATTTCAAATAGGACTATTACTGATGGAGCCTTGAGTTTAGTGGATTATAGAAAATACTTTTCTCTAGAATTATTAGTCTTTAAACAATATTGCAGATGTGTACTAAAATCATCTTATTTGTAATTTCCTTTAATTATAATAGTGCTCCAAGTGTCAGTAGTCCATCTCTGACCAGCACACCCTGTCATCATTGCTTTTAGCCTTTTGTAAGGAGAACAAAATACAGTGCCATGTGACTGTTTGCTGAACAAATATGACCACAGAGTGGCTTTAAGATTGTTCAAAGGCATTTTCTTTTCTGAGTCACTCAGATAATGTTAATATAGAGCTAATAACAGGAACTTGCAGTTCTCTTACTTTATTGCTTCCTCCTGTTCCACCCATGTAGATTATTTTTGTTTTGAACTTCCCAAATTCAGTAAGGTTGCGTAAAATTGTCACAAAATAGATGGTTTGTTAATCCAAAAAGGAAAAATGGAGGAATGACGGGAACTCTGTTGTCTGGCAGGCTTTAGAGATGGACATCTCCAAGCAGCTGCATGCCTATGAAGTGGAGTATCATGTCCTGCAGGATGAAATGATGGATACACCTCCACTTTCAGAGGACCCTGACAGACTGGACAAACTGGAAAAGACCAATGCCCAGCTGAAGAAGCAAAACATGGAGCTGCTGGAGAAGCTACAGGTGTGAATTTTGTTTAACTTACGTTTATGGCATTTAGCAGACGCTCTTATCCAGAGTGACGTACCCTAGTGCTTAAGTATTCTACATCTGTTCTTCATACCTGTAAAGCTTTACTAAAATCAACGCCTGCGTGTAACCAAGTTACTGCCAGCTAAAGTCAATAGGAAAAAAGTCAGAGGTTAATACTCAAGTAAGGACAAACAGAGGGTATGGGCCCAAAGTTTTTAATTATAAAGAAAATGATGTACAAGATATACGAGAGGACTGGTTAGGACTGGTGAGTCACCATGGTGACAACGAGGGACTACACAGATCTGCTAGAGGGAGTTCATTCCACCACTGGGGGGCCAAGACTAAAAAGGTTCTTGATGCATGTCTCCCTCTTCTTTTGAGCAACGGAGGTTCAAGATGACCAGTGCTTTAAGCTCTGAGAGGACGAGAAGTGACACGCTGCTTGATCAGTGCTGATAGATAAGGAGGTGCAAGTCTGTTCTTGGCCTTGAAGGCAAGTGTTAAGGTTTTGAACTTAATGCAAGCAGGCACAGGAGCCAGTGAAGGTTCCGTAGTAGTGGTGTGGTGTGTGAGAATTTAGGAACACTGAAGACTAACCTCGCAGCTGCAATTTGAATGAGCTGAAGTGATCTCGTTACCTTCAATGGAAGTCCAGTCAGTAGAGAGTTGCAGTTGTCCAGTTTGGAGATGAGACTGGACAAGTAACTGCATAGCTTCAGTGGTGAGAAAGCATCAGATTATTCTGATGTTGTAAAGAAGGTATCTGCATGTCCTGGAGAGGTGGTCAACGTGTGACAAGAACGACAGTAGCATGACAAGATTTCTTTCCTTCTTTGAGGGGACAATAACAGAGTTCTCAAAAGAAACTGTTAGGTTGTGGCTTGGTGATGGACTCCCTTTGAGAAGAAGCTTAGTTTTGTTGGGATTCAGCTTGAGGTGGTGGGCCATCATCCAAGAGGAGATGTAGGTTGAGACCTGATCATCACTGGAGGGGAAAGAGAAAATAAGTTGTGTCATCTGCATAAACTTGGTAGGAAAAAACATGTGAGGCAATTACATCCCCAAGATAATGAGTATATAGAGAAACGAGAAGCGGTCCGTCGACCAAGCCCTGCGGAACACCAGTGGATAATCTTTACTGGGTAGACTGTGTGCGCGTATGTACTTGTGTGTGTATGAACACCATACATATATCCACTATATATGTGATATATGGTGTGTATATATTGTGATTTGATATATTGTGTTGTTTTTAATTAAATATAAAAGTTTGTGATATACCTGTGTTGAAATGCAAGTGTTTGATTGTATTTAAAGAGTTCTTCTCCAAAACGCTGTAAATCCAATTGAATAGTTTTTAGAACTATTCAACCAGATTCAGAACATTTATTCAACCAGACTCACACATTTTGCAATTGTTTAATGTATCCTGTTAAAATAATTTATTGACTTATTCTGAACATGTTCAACAATAATTGTCAAATGTACCAACCTTGTTTGTTGTAAATCCAAAGTTTATGTATTTTTTTCAAAACTCTATAAATACATCTATTCTTTTTTCAAAATGCTACAAACCTGTTCATTTTTTGTCTTTCCCTTTGAGACAATAGAACATGCAAAAATAATCAACTCAATAAAATAAAGAATAACTCAAAATACATTTATTTATGTGAAATCTAAACAAATAATAATAAATGACATGGACGCAAATCGAGTTAGCAGCTGTTAAGCCAGAGTGTTAGCAGCCAGAGAGTTAGCAGTCAGAGAGCCAGAGTGTTAGCAGCTGGAGTGTTAGCAGCTGGAGCGTTAGCAGCCGGATATACCATCTATATACACATCATAAAGCTGTTCTTTAGAACCCTCGAAGGTATTTAAAACAACCATTTTCCAAAGATGGTTCAAACAAGCGAGCAAAACTGCTATCTTCAGGAAACCACCATGCTGGACAGTTTTGAGCGCTGTCCGAATGATAATTGGTCGAGAGTTGTTTTGTCGCAGGTACAGTGCTTATTGCAGTTTGAAAAAGACCTGCAATTTACAATCAGTTTTAAACAAGGAAATACAGTGATTCTGCATGTATGGCATAGCAAGCTCGTTATTTTTTAATTTGGCGTTTATCATGTTTTGGAAAAGAGCTCTTCAGTTGTTGTATATAATGTTATTATGGAAGTTTAGTGGGAATTATGAATGACAAGGATGTCCAATCATATCCACAGTGGGCCAGCGTGGCCGTGTTATCTTTAAAATCAAGCAGGAACTTTAAAATCAAGCATAATTAATCAATTGGTCTTAGTCTTTAAACAGTGGATCATGTGCACTCATGCTTTTTTTTTAAGAATATATAGTGGTACCGTGACTTAGCCAGTTTAATTTGTTCTGTGACGGAGCTCGTAACTCAAATTACTTGTACGTGAAATTAATTTTCCCTATTGAAATGAATTGAAATGCCATTAATCTGTTCCAGACCTCCAAAAAACACAGCATTTTTTAAAATTCAAGTAAGAATAATGTGCTTATGAATAACTAATATTGTATAAAAACACAATACAATAGAATGTACTGCAATAAACGGGCTTTATTAATATTTTAATGTTAATGTTAATATAATATACAGCATTTGCCAGTCCTCGTTTTGAAATTCTCTAACCAGCCCAGACTGGCTGTAAATGGCTCGCCCGATGCCTCGTTCGCCGAAGTGTCTGAGTCTGCTGCAGGAAATCGGTGTAAATAGCTTGAGCCTTCTCGCAGATTATCACCTCCATTACGGGATCGTCTGCAAGCTCCTTTTCCGTCAACCACACCATCAGCAGCTTCTCCATATTTTCATGGATAGATAGAAAATATTTTGATTCGACTACACGCACACCATGGTCATGTTTTTCTAATTTATTTCTTTAATGCACATCATCTGCTTCTCCTCAGCACTGTCCTTCGCACTCACTTTCTTTGGACACATGGATAGATAAACATATTTTTGCAAAATAACTGCAAGCACAAAAGTTCATAACCTGAATTTTTGCTTTCAACTAAAAAGAAAAAATCTGCAGAGAGACGACTCGTATCTCGAAAAATTCGTAAGCTGGGACACTCGCAAGTCAAGGTACCATTGTATACATGAAACCATACTGGCCCTATGTGGATGACGAGGGGTGATACAGGGTGTTCGTATCTCTCATGCCAGTAGGTGGCAGCATTGCAACAACTTCTGAGTTCTGAAAACAAAGAAACACAATTCAGAGATCTTTGCCAAAACATGTTCTGCCAAAGATTCTTTTCTTGAGCCAGACTTTTGGGAACCCTTGCAGATATATTCACTCACAGATATTGTAGTCTATTTTTGTTCCACTCTTATGGCCAGCTCTTAAGAAGCAGCTTGAGATTTCTTTAATTTATGTGCAGCTACTTGAGCCTAGTGTTTTATTTTTTACAGCTAGTTGTGAAAGTCTGAAGACAAGAAATTGTGCAGTTGATCTGATTTTAGTAACAGAATGGAAAAGTGTCACCAAACAGAACGGGGCTTTGATTCACTCTCGGAAAGAGAAACCCTGACAGACGATCTCAATAAATGAATCAGTTTTCCGCCCAACATCATCCATCTTAATGTCTTATTCTCTCCAGTCTGCGGTTACTAATCTGGTCTCAAGCACTTCCACCTGACTATAAACAGATCTACAGATAGTCTGAGATTGTATTTTCAGAATGCAAACAGAATAGATTCAATTATTTTAAAACGATGAATACAATTTTATCATTAGAATTGATAAATGTGTTTTTCTTTCTTGCTCCAGCACCCCCTTCTCCAGTTCAAACCATATCAAAGCTTTTTTATTTTGAACATCATGATAGCCTTTCTATATGAACAGTTTCAGCTAGTTAATCACATTTTTAAATAAAGCACATTAACTCATTTTATTTGCAATTGCATGCTATATTAAAGGTTGTAGTTTACATTTACGTGCTTTGTTCGTTGATTCTAGTAACTGATTTGTTGCGTTTTCTTCAGGCGGCACGGGTGAAGATCCAGAGTCTGGAGAGCAGTGTGGAGAGCTTTCTGGCCCGTGAGAGTAAGATGAAGCACCTGATTCGCTCGCTAGAGCAGGAGAAAGCTTCCTACCAGAAGACCATTGAGCGCATGCGCAGCAGTCTCCCGCAAGACGCTGCTGCAGAAGTGGAGATGACCCAGCTGAAATCCATCTGCAACGACAAAACCAAAGCAGCCAGCAAGAAGCCCTGACCAGGCCACTGTGATAGTGAGGATCTCTAGACTGGGTGTGTCGTCTGAGAGTGTGAAGTGACTACCATGCGGAGTTGTGCAGTCTTCCAACCTTGCATCTCTGTGATAGTTGACTCTTGTCGTGGCTTTTAGGGGCTGATGGTGCGGCCGCAGATGAGGTCAGAGTGAGGGCCGAAATGTGTAGCTTTCTGCAAAACAGTTTCCCAAATGATTTCAACTTTTTGTCACACAGCCATAAAAAAGGTCCCTAAAGAGGTGAGAGTGAGAGATGAGAAGGCCCGCGTCTTTCAGATTGTCTCCAGTCCATTTTATTCACTTCAGGTTTAATGTGGGAGACGGTGACCTCTGCGTAAAAAGAGCTACTTTGCTACAGTGCCAGCTTGCTGTTAAAAATACTTGAAAATGATACGAATGTATTCTCTTTCCAAAGAACAGCGTGAGTCATGGCTGTGTGTGTGTGTGTGTGTGTGTTGAGAAACGCTGCCTTAATGTTGGCGTTCGTTTTTTTGGGAAACGGCAGGCAGAAACAGTTCCCCACCCTCGTTCTCTCTGAAGAGCTTTTCCTGATGGAACACAACAAAAGGGACAGTGACTCAATCAAGCGAGAGAAACCAAAATATTTAGCCTGTCAGATCGACGGCGTGCTGAAAGAGCGTAACCCAAAGTTCAAGCAGGAAATGAAACTGCCTCTGAGTTTCCGCTCTGACTTACCAGTGTCATCCAAATTTAACCTGCTCTCCAAACACCTACGCCTATCCTGCAGCTCACCTGTTACTGAATGCACTTCAAGGCAAATCACTCATGTCGAAGGGACTAGCAGTAAGTCTGCCACGCTTCCACAGTGTTGCTCTAGTTACATAGTGCACAGTGGGTGCATGCGAGTGTTTCATACAGACATACAAGTTGCACCCTCATGGCTGCAGAAAAGCAGAAACAAAACAACTCATTGCGACTACAGCACACACAAACAACTCCCTCCAACCCATCCAAAAGTTGCTTTCTGCATCCAAGACTGAATTTTGTCTTGTTATGTGTAAACCCAAACTCCAAAATTGTACTTGACATTTGCGCAAATATTGTGTTTAGCATCACGTGTGTGTGCTGAGAGCATGACTTCTCGTAACTCTCCTTGTCTTAGCTGCTGAAGTTGCGTCAGAAGTAATCTGTCAGCGAAGCCTTAAAAAGAATTTATGTAGGTGTCACGCATTGTTAATGAACGCTCAATAGATGTCGTAGCTTTGCAAAATGTTTGGCACTTAATTTGCAAAAATCTTGTTTTTTTCCCCAGTTGATAAAGTACTTCAGTATGCAGCTTGTCTCTGAAAAGAACCCTCCAGCTGCCACCGTGTCAGTGAAGTGCAGCTATTTAACATGGATTGAGTGAATCTGTGTAAAGCTCCCCATTCCCTCTGCCCTAAAGGGTGTGATAAGTAGATTTTTGTATTAAAATTTCATGAAATATTACCAGAAATGAATATTACTTAACGGTTGTAGGTGTGGAGTGTGATAAGTTGATTTGTATGCTGGTACTTCAGCTCGGTAAATGTGTTTTCTACGGTGGCTGGCTGAAGCAATATGCAGATTTCTCTTGTAGTACTGAGGTCAAACATGCAGGTTCCTCTTTATTCTGATGTTTTTATAAGCCCTGGTCAGCTACGTGACCCGCAGAGCGCCATACATATGCAGTTGATTGATTGCAACTGAGATAAAATTAAAAATGTTGTGTAGCGCTGTTACTAAAACAAGCCTAATGAACTGTCTGAAGATAAATCATGGTGTATATTCCCTGTATAGATGATGCAAATGTACTGGATAATTGTGTGGGAATGCCCAATGAAACACTCACTTCTGTTTGTAAGATAGATTTTTCTTTTTTTTTTGTTCTAAGATTTGATCTAAACTTCCTTCCACTTTGCAGTTTCATAAGGCCATAAACACAGATGAGCCACTTTACTAAGGACACCGACCTTATATCTACACTTTCATTTCATCAGCTGCACTGCCCAAATAAGTGAATTTTCTAGTTTACAATTATAGACTGCAGTTCGTTTGTTTCTCTGCAACATTTGTTGGCTCCCTTCATATTGTTCATGAGTGGTCAGGACCACCAGTGAGCAGAGATTTTCATGGGTGGTGGCTCGTTCTCGGCACAGCACTGTGTATAAGTGGATCACACAGTTTATAAAAACTTCAGTGTCACTGGAATGAGAATAGACTTCCAACTAGAAGTCCTATTGTGTTTTCCCTGTAACCAGTGTTTATTCATTGAATGTCAGTGAACGATACATCTCAGTGCCACTGCTGGGCTGAGAGTAGACCACAAACCGAAAATATCTAACCAGCAGTGTCCTGTGGCCAGAAACTGGCCACCAATGAAGGACTGGCTGCGGATTGTGCATCATCAAAAGATTTTTACATCTGCAAGGTAGACCAAGGGGTTAGATGTATCTAACCACTGTGGGTGATCCACACCATGCAACTATGTATCTACCACATCAGTGTCCCCTGCTAATACCTGCTTACTAGAGGTCCTGATGATTGTTGGTTAAGTGAGGGTGCACAAATGCTGCAGATTAAGTGAAGTGAAGTGATCATTCGGTCATACGTGAACATACCACTGCACACAGTGTGAACAGCACGAAATTCAGCCTCTGCATTTAACCCATTCACCAAGTGAAGCAGGGGGCAGC
>JBBPDC010000002.1:7837264-7853628 GCA_037974485.1 Hemigrammopetersius urotaenia
GCCTCATATGGTCTGGCCATCAATGTCCCCTGACCTGAACCCCATAGAGCACGTCTGGGACCAGTTGAAGCAGAGACCAGATGATCGTACCTCACCCCCACGCAACCTGGCAGAACTGCGTGTAGCACTTGTGAAAGAGTGGAACGCATTGCCTCAGAACAACTTCATGAGGCTAGTGTGGGGCATGAGACACCGCTGTCAAGCTGTCATTGCGGCAAATAGTGGAAATACCCGCTACTGAAATGGTCAATTTTTGTTATTTGGGGCTGTCCCTGTTATTGTCTAAATTTTTGGGGTAATACATATTAAACTAATCAAAATGGTGTTTCTTCTCATACATTAATAGTAATATCAAAGGGAACTTTTAGTTATTTCATTAAAATTCAGAGCAAATAGGATACGCACTCATGTAAATAACAATATCCCTAACTCATTGTGAGTAGTGTATATATAGTTAAATTACTGACAAAAAGTGGATCAACTGACCCCCAAAGTTTCAGAGGGCCTAAATAATCACTGGAATGATGTGATTGGGATGAAATTTCAGAAATAGGGAATAACATTGATATTCAGTAAACGTGTCAGGATTACATTTGGACCCATCATTTGATCAGCAGAGAACAAAGGAGAGAAGCCCTGAAGCATTTCGTCTTTCAGGTTACCCCACTTTTATTCTACAATGATTGATCTTTTCTGCAAAAATGATTGTGCCATAAGGAGGAAAAGCAGGAATTCCTGGGACTGATCCCGCAGTTTTCAAGCAGGAACGATATACCTTCAGTGGTTGGTAATGTCATTGAAAAACCTTTGGTTTTTTAGGCCTGATGTTTCTTCATCACCCTGACATGGCAGAGCCTTTTCTTTCACTATGGTTCCTACTAAACACATTGTAGCCTGTATGAAATCACAGTGATCACTAACACTGTGCACCATGCATGTATTAAATGTGATTGTACAGTTAAAGTATGATCAGACTCACGCCTGTCAGTGTGTTGCTGTGATTTGTATGAGTGCAGGTGGTGATGTCATCAGGAGTTTGCACTGTAGTTTGGAGCGAGAACAATATGGGCCGACCTGGGAGTGTTTCTTTGTGGTTCTCAGATGAATACACTCTGATATGCAAGAAGGCATAAGTACTTTCATAAGTATAGATTTATGACCCCGAGCTGTCATGGGTTGGAGTATGCTTGAGAAGGTGGAGCGCTGTTGTCTTGGAGATGGATGGAAAATAAGAGCTGATTTTACTGCAGGGAGTTGAGCAGTGTGAATCATTAGACCGGCTCTGAGATATGGAGACAATGTGCTGCTTGCGCTTTTGTTTAGATAAGGCCCCTTTTTATGGGCGAAGGCTTGCACGGTGCCGTTCGCCGGGCGGAATCCCATCACATATCGTTCTCTAAACAAAAGGTTACATTCCCTGCATATTCCCAAGCAAGGGCACTTCCTGCGGAAGAGGATGCCTGGATGGATACTGGAAATCAGTGAGGGATTGCCGTACATAACACTTCCTCTACATGGTCTTATCGCTGCTGTTTGTTTAGTACCATGTCTGCACTCCCCAACATGGAAATATACAGTGGAGCAGCTCATGTCAGAGGCCAGGAGAGTGCTTGGGAAGATTGTAGCTTATGCAATCTAGCAAAGGATGTGTTTTCCCTATTTTTAAAAAATGGTATTATTTACATGCATGACAAATGTATATATGCATGATTAACACGCTTTCCATTTGATGTCCATAAAAGCTTGTAGTTCAGAAATAGTCCCTTAATAAGAGAAAGGAAACAATGTTCTTAACTATAACATACATTAAACATACACACCTGACTTTTACATTGTGGTGTGTTTAATATTGTAGGTGTAAGTGATTAAAATCAGAGCATTATACTGATCCATGATTGTAATATGTTTTTGGAAAATATAATTAGTTATAATTATATAATTTGATATTTAAAAATCAATGTATGTTATGTAGTTGTTCAGTTTAATTCCATTTTTCAAAATCCTGTTTCACATATAATCCTTTCATTGTTTTTTTTCACACTGTTGTCTCAAGGCAGTGTGTCTCATACACATACATTTTAAAAAATCAGATTAATAATTGTACTTAGCCATTGCTCTTGTAGTGCATATAAATAGGGGATTTCTATAACAAGACTACACTTAAGGTAATAATGCACCATTTCCAGTCAATTTCAGTAAAGACTGAAGTATTATGAGGTTTTCACATAAAGGGAATGGCTGTAAGCATACTCACTCCTACTTCCACATTACATATAGACAGCAACAAGAACTGCTCCAACTTTCTCTGTTATACTGTTGTACTCTGTTATATCTCTTGTCTTGTGTTGATTTTCCACCCGGGGTCCAGTTTCAGCATTAACGTAGACACAGACTGCTGCCTGCAGTTATGAGTCCATGTTTCAGGGGAGGGCTGCTTCAGGGTCATCGTCATGAGACCAGAGACTAGAGAATCTGGAGGGTGGCGCTGGTGGGGTTAGAAGGCTGCGGAGGGAGGGAAGCCTCCCTCCTGCCTTATAAGGTGATTCTCTCTGCAAGGCTTGTGGCAGAGAAGAGTGGTATCTACTGCGGAGAGCAAGAACAGTTGGAAAAAGGAAACCAAAGACACACCCTCAGCAATGCAGCGCGCTGGGTGTAAGATGAAGTGGGTTGTTATGAGGCCTACATCATTTCTTCTTTGACTTGTTTAGGCGTACAGGACCAGCGCAGTGTTGATGAACTTTTCTGTTTAAAAAGAACACCATGATGATGTAACTGATAACCAAATACTAAAAATGTGTGACTAGCAGCATTAGTGCAGCATTCTTTAACACTGCGCAAAATCAGACATACACAATACAGGGGGTCATCGAGTTACAAGGGTCTGGAATAGAGATGTGATATTCTGTATCGGTATCAGTCCGACCCTGACCTAAATTACTGGATCGGAAATCAGGAAGGAATAAAAAGTGTAATTCAATCCGTTAACAATTACGGAAAATAATTACAGCATGCATAACGTGATATACGATGTGCATAAGGCGAGAAGATGCATCACATGATTCTGTTTCTGTGGTGTGTGAGACTTGCCAACATGTCAGCAGTCTGAAGTTACTCAAAGAAGAAAAAGCCAAGACTGCCGAACGGATTGGGACACCTCGCCCTGTCTAACTGTGAAGTTTCACATTTTGAATGTGAGATGTATTTTTCATATTTAACATTTAGATTTAAGATTGTTTAAGGTAAATCCTCCATGTTGGTGAGGGCATATCACAGCACACAGTCCATCCCCTGCTAAGTAACAGCCAATTGTAATTATGGGGCATTGCCAATTAGCATATCTTGCCGTTTGCAAAATTGCAATATTAAAATCCCACATTTAGAATGTGCTTTTGTTAAAGTGCAACATTTAGATTTAGAGTGCAACATTTAGCTTTTTAAACATGTTTTGCCAGAAATGTGTGAAAATTGTGTGAAAATTGCAAAATTTGTTACGCTGTTTTTACATACGGCACCCCATGGGGGCATCTTACTGTACCATGTTCTCTGTGCAACGTTTCTCCCTTATTATATCACAGTTATGATTTTTGTATTTGTGTTACGGTATACAAAATATATCAGGACCATTTTTGAGAGCTTTATTTTTTGTTTTCTGTTTAAAAAAAGACTCGGCGAGTTTCAGAGTTGTATCGTATCGGCAGATATCTGAATTTACAGTATCGATATCAGGCATAAAAAGTGGTATTGTGCCATGTCTAGTCTCGACATGCGATCTTTCGAGTTTACAGGGCTCACGTGGGCAAACGGAAGTGCAGCAGAATAAGAGCAGAATGCGCAGAATACGCAGAATATGCAGTAACACAGCGTAAGAGTGAGGGAGGATGTTTCTCTAAGTAGAAGTGTTGCTTTGAATGGCATGTTTTTGGCCTTTATCACCACTACTAAACAATTTTTTACACTGGTTTTTGTCATTTCTTCTGTTTCTACAGTACAGTGTTCAAGCACAGTTTATTTATGTCCTTCTCCTTTTCTGGGACTTAGTTGTGTTTATACGTTCTAGATTTTACAACTCTGTTAGGACAGGTGATCAACTTACACCAAAATTCAGGTTACATCACTGTCCTAGGATCGTATCTCCGTCGTACCTTGAGGACCCCCCCATATAGCCAAACAGTCACTCAAAGATCGCTTTTTAAAGCTTTGCACTCAAACTAAGAGGATACTGGAGCTACCAAGCAGTGGAAGCTTTTGACCAATAGGTTAGCATTCCTGAACACACTGCAAAACAGATTGCCTTCCTTGTGTGTTTTCTGACACTGTGTCATTCTGTTGTAAAATATACTGTAGCTAAAAGCAGTAGTGGCAGATTAAATTCTGTGTTTTGTCTTTATTGTTTTGTGATAGATGTCATGCAGTGTCAGAGACCAAATAAGGAAGCCAATATCTCAACAATGCACCATGGCTTGAGAAATGACTCTGGCTTCAAATGATTCAATTACGTTTGGTTTCATGATAGTAACTGTTGCTTATAAACAGTGCTGGGATTAGTTACTCAAAACAAACAAATCCATTACAATTTACTCATTACTTAACTCTAATTGTAATAGGATTATTTTACAGATTACTACATGGAAAATCTCACTACTCATTGCTTTACTTCCCCATTGATTCTGAAACACCTACAGACTTCTGGAAATCTGTAGGTGAAAACCCTTTTCAGTACTTTATAGACAGAAACCATCAAGGCTAATTTAAAAGGCACATTATTATCTCACCCTTTGAAAGGGATGTAGTTAGTTATATAATTAACAGCTAATGCTGTTTTAAAACCTAGGCAGGTAGTCAGAAGAAACTTTCTGGGAACATTTGCCTCAGAACAAAATCTTTATGAATGTAAAACTCGCAGAGATGTTTCCGAATGAGAATGGGGTCCAACATGTTTAGGTGAGCTTGGCGGCCTCATTTCTTCAACTTTATCCAACAGTTACATTTTAGCAGGACTGACTGCTGTGAAGGATTAAGCGGTTACAGAAAATGAGTGAATTAAAGAATGCTTTGAGAAATTTAAGGTGTGATGGTTATATTCACAGTCAGTGTCACATACAGGTGCAAATAACTTCATAATTTGCAAGTGCTATTATGTCATTACAAGAATTCAAATGGTTACATAACATACATTTTTTACTTGAGTTCTTCCCCAAATCTGGTTATAAACTTCTATTATTCGATAGCTGCATTAGCCAAAGCGCAGAACTGAACAAGCAAACTTCAAACACTGTTATATTTTAGCAAGCAGTAATGGTCATTTTCAGTTCATTTCTAAAAATGTTGTAAATTCTATAAATTTATACACCTTTTTTTAAAATCATTTTGATGAGGTGGTGCACTGGGTTAGTTAGTGGCCTGTATGTTCAGCAGTTATACTGTTTTTAGGTTATATGTGCTCACAGTATAGAGGCCACAGTACAGAGGCAGGCTGCAGACAGCTGCAGGGCACTGGAGACCCAGGTGTGAGGCGTGGGCCCACGAGAGCTGGGCAAGGCCGCCTGAGTCCCAGAGGGACTTCTACACCCCCTCGCACCCCCTCCCCACGCTCACTTTCCATAGCCTACACACCCTGTTAAAAGAAGGCGGACTGTATGTCTTGTTATTAACAAGACTCAGGCAGGACCCACATCACAGGGAACCAAATTTTAATTGGTTTTTAAAATAAGAGTTTGTTGTAGTTACCATTACCATTTGTCCCCCGAGGCCATACTGTCCACATGAAAAAATAGGCAGTTGTAACAAAAATAGAAGTAAAAAGTATATACAGCTCCAGAAAAAAATAAGAGACCACTGTGAAAATGCTCAGTTTCTCAGGATTTGCTTTATGGGTGCAAGTGCTGAACTGAACAAGTTTAATTCCAAATAAATATATTGTTCTCTGAAGCATAATTTACAGGAAATGACAAAAAACAGAAATGATGCAGTGTTCATAGAATTTCAAAAAATACAAATCTCCTGTTCACACTTAAACAAAATGGTAATAATTGCCTTTGACCTTTTTCTAGTAGTGTTTTACCATCCATCTGGTCACACTGCGAGAGGAGAGTGTTCATAACAGCAGTATTTTTCCATTTCCTCATTAAATAAGACTTAATTCAGGTGATCACTGGTTAGTACCTCATAATGCAGAATGTGGTGCTTGAATTTAACATAGAGCCAAATAAATTGCAGTGGTCTCTTATTTTTTCTAAAGCTGTTTATATAAACATACATGTAAGGACAATGTAAGTACCACGGATCTGACATTAAAAAGTTCACCTGTGTAGAGGCTCTATGAACCCTCTCTGGCTGCGGTATGGCTAAATATTGTTGCAGAGATGTTATCCGGTCATTTTAGTCCTGCACCCTGGGATACCTTGTATGTAAGATGTGCATACCTGTATGTACATTCACATGAATCAAACTAAAACTATGTTAAAATGTGGTGATTTTGTCTTACTTCAAATTTCTTCTGTAGAAGGATGGAAGGACAATGTGAAAAATGACCAAAGGTCACATATTGGAGTACTTTTGCTTACTACCTGTTAGTAAGTGACAGAGAGGCCAAAAATAGACCGAAACAAGCCAGTTTCTCCAAAGCCATTAGGCTGGACGTTAGGCTGGACGGGTTTTAGTGAGGACTGTAGATAAATACATTAATTTAAAAGAGTCTGCAGCATCACGCTTGAATGGTCACAGCAGAGGCAGGAAAGGTTCACTCAGCAGGATGTTCATGCGTCCTGGGACTCGAGTCTCGGGTCATACAGGGGTTTTGCAGCTGTTTTGGAAAAATTCAGATAAGAATTTCATATGAATTTTTTCAAATTTCCCATACGTATATAGTTTTATCTAGAAGACCTTTCCCCCTGATATATCTGTGAAGTGAACCTAATTATCATTGTGGATAGTTATCATAACCATGTTTATAACTATAAGGCCATTTCTTCCACCTATGACTTCTTTATGAATGATTTTGTTGCCTATTTTAGTCCATTATTGATATTATAAATAAGAATGAAGTGTCCTGTTCCTTCTGCCTGTCAGTGATCTTTGACAAAAATAAATAAATAAGTGATGCCTTTATTTAGTTAAGAGAGTGCATGAAGTAAGATTAAATCAGTTCTGTCCTGCTGAATTGTGACTCACTCCGCCTCTTTCTTGAGCTGTTTTAGATTGAGACATTCTGTCTCGGGTCACTGATTTAGCTTTGCTCAGCTTTAGTGATGGCCACAAATCTCACATGTAGTCTCAGAGCTCAGAGACATGTAAACTAAAATAAACCGGTCATTGTACAAGCTAGCTTCACAACACCTCCACCTGCTTGGTCGAAACTACGTTTAATGACTGTTTCGTGTGCAACCGGATATTCCGGTCATGAAATCACATGAACAATAATGTTGGATAGAAAGAATTTAACAAGCTGTTTAATGGAACATGACCTGTTGGTTAATCTTAATCTGGTTAATAGTTAACCCTCGCTAAGTTTCTTTAGAGTGCTCAGTGATGTCCCTGGCACCCGTGTTTAAAAGTAGCAATGTACAATAATATGCAAGGTATATAATAAGTGTACAGTGTAACACTCTGCACTGAGCTTACAAAGGTTATTACGTTTATTTTTTCAAGGAGGTAACATGTTTTGTAAACTGCAATATGCAGAGTCAATTTTTAACGATAACTTTTTGCACTTCTACATGTGAGAAGTGCGTCATCAGCCTTCAACAGCGTCTGTTTGGTTACACCGGACTGCTTTTTAAATTAGGCGTAATAAACAGTGGTCAGTCAGAGGTCATTTATATTTATAAATCAGCCTTTATCAGCTTTAAAGGGACAGTAACAAAAACATCCTGTTTAATTTGAATGATTAATTCAAGGTTGGAAAATAATTAGAATCATTTGTGGAACATAACACTACACAAAACAAATAATATTCAGAAGAAAAAAAAATGCAGGGGTTCTTCTTCTTCCTTTTCTTCAGAGCACAAAATGTCAAACAGACGTCAAGTATGTGTGGTGTCTAAGCCAATCGCCAGTAATGGTCCACTGTGTCACATTTGGAGCTAGGGAAATGGGATGGAGGAGGCATGCACACAAAACATTTTTCCTTGATACGAATGGTGGCCGACAGTGAATTTTGAATGCAATCAGTGTTTGTCCCGATGTACCTGTCAAGGCTCCTCTCCTGCCTGGAGGCCATTTGTGAGCCACACTTCCTCTCACATCCCCCCCAACTGCCTGGCCAGCTCGACACTAATCCCACAGGACCGACTGCGGCGTCGCTGGAAAAAAAAAAAAAGAAGCTGGCCGCTGGAAAAAATCGCTGGCTTTACCTGATCCAGCACTGAATTAATCTGCTTTCCTTTGGGAAGGGAACAAAGTGCTGCTCCGTCTGGGGGTGGGGGGTGTCCACACCCTCCTCAGTTGCTCCCTCTGGCCCACATCCACCTAAACCCCCTCCAACAGCCACAGCTGCAAATGGCATAGAGCACCTCTCCCACAGTCCAAGATCCCCACAAACGGAGCTTTTTGTGCCTGTTTTTTTTCCACACCTTTGTTCTGTGTGATGTGGATTTCAAGTGCTGAGAATGACCTAAAGGATAGACTGTTTAAGGCGTGTGTACTGTAATTTAGGAAAACAGTCCTGTTATTCTGTGTTAAAATAGCTTGAGGGAAACATGGAGGTCAGAATATTTGCTCTGTTTCAGCATAAATACTGGACTAAATAAATAACTTATTTTAGATAAACATATAAATAAACTGTGTCTCGTAAAACCCTTGTGCCTTGCATATTTGTGGGGATATTTCAACCATAACGTGTCATTTTATTTGTATTTAATGTTTCTACACCATTTGAAGACACTGTCCCCCTTTACATTGTGTGAATGCTTCATGGTGAATAAACCATTAGAATTAAGTAAGTCAAATGAATTTTATGTTAACGTACAGTTAAGTGCATTCTCTGCTTTTATGGGAAGGCTTTACACTAGATTTGCATTCTGCTGTCAGGATTTGATTGCATTCAACCACAAGAGCACAGGGTCAGGTACTGATGTTGAATGATTAGTTCTGGATCGCACACCGGAAAACACAGTTCCAGTGCTCCATAGTCCCAGGCCTTTAAACTCCACTTTCATACACAGCAATGGACAGGTTTTTTGTTTGGGCTCAAATGGTTCTTTGTTGGGCTCAAATGAACACCCAAGTCAGCAATAAGTGTACCTTAAAATAACTGAATTCACTAATTAGGGATGTCTGGATATTTTTGGACATATACGACTGCATGCAAAAGCACATTTTCATACATTCTTCCTTATAGAACACCATAATCTGCTTGATAATAAGTTCTACTTTACAGTTGTTGAATTAGTATAGCATGCTGTCACTTTATGACCACACTGCTACTAAAGTCTTATATTATATTTAGAACTTACTACTTGAAAGCATTGCTCTTAGTGTACCTTTCTTTAATACTTTTTATTGGTACTTTATATGTACTTTTGTGTTAAGTGTGATCTGTGTTAAGTGTCCTTTTACTCTATGTCCTTTTGTGTGCTGCCGCTCCAAAGTCATTCCTGGGATCAATAAAGTACAATTTATCTGTCTCTTTTCTTGTGTTATCTTACAAAGATGTTCAAGTCGAGGGAATGTGAAGGCCATTCCAGAAACTTCATTTTGCATTGCTGTAGATTTTGAGGTTTTGGATCTCTGTTCTTTTGCAGAAGCCAGACTTTATTCAGTTTCAGTATCTGTGTTTCCTGTGCCACTGTTTGCCACACTTGCTTGACCTTGCTTAACAGCTGGCAAGATGCTCTTCAAATACTGCACAGTGTTGCACCTCTCCAGTTTATGCCACCCCTTCCTGAAGGTCCCTTGGTGCCATGTGGGGGTTTTGCTTTTCCTTTCTGGCAACAAGCAGTTCTATCCGAGAGCTCTCTTGGTCCTCCAGATTTCCCTTGCCTGTCATTTCTAAACAATATTTCAGACAGTGAAAACTGTAAGTCTGAAATGCTTAGATGATTTTTACATAGCCTTCTTCTACAGCTTGTGGTCTAGAGAGTTGCCCCTTCGATCAGAAACCCATAGATTCAAATCTCAGGGCTGCCAGTGGCACCAGCAAGGTACCCTTAAGCAAGGTACCGTCATCACACACTGCTCCCTGGGTGTCCTCCATTGGTGGCAGTCCATGGCTTCACTTGGTGAATGGGTTAAACTCAGAAAAAGAATTTCACATTGTTCACACTGTGTGCTGTGCTGTGTTGTGTTCACACATGACTATAAGGGGCCACTTCACTTTACTTTATTTTCAGCCAGCTGCATAGTGGAGCCCATTATTGTTGAGTGTTATCACAATGTTTAAAGAATCAGAGCCAAAGGACTGAATACACTCTGGTATCTCCACCAGCTCTGATCTGCTTTAACCAATATTAATGAGTGAATTCAAGTTCATTTTAAGATAACCTAAGTTAATCATGTACATTTAAGTTTGTCTTTACTTCTTTTCGCTTTAAAAATCAACTACTATTTGGTAGAGATGCCTTTGCATGCACCTGTCTAGTATTTGGTTGACCATCCGTAAACACATTTGTTCTGGTCCATGCTAATAAGGTCCAAGTTAAGTTAACAACAACAGTTTGAGGAAACCATGAATGCTTTCAAAAATGTGTCTTACTGTGAGATATATGGAAAGGTGTGGCCAGTACGTACAAATAATAACCTTACACAATTGATGGAGGGCGCTACATGCGTACCCTGTAATGTATTAGGATGTGGAAGAGGATGTGAGAGAATATGCAAGCACTGAATGAAAAATGACCATTATCTCATCATCAGTGCATTCTCAATCAACGGATGACTAAACTGCCTGTCTGAAAGGATATTGACTTCAGTACAGGATGGATAACAACAAAATGTACTTCTTTCATAACTTAAGCCAATTAAAACCTATTTTTCTAAGTGAGGTAAGACCTCTTGATAAACTTGACCTGCTCCCCAGTGACTGTTGAAGCCAACGTTCTGGCTACTCCCCTCATAATCGAATTATGTATAAGTCAGAGCGGATCAGTGGGCCCATTATTTACATGAAAGTAATGCAGAGGAGGCCTGATCTTTTGGAGGACTTCCTCTTTGACCTTGCTGCAGGGAGGAGCTCAGCTCTGGGGACCTTGGTGGGCCATCATTGTAGTGTTATGGGTGTGAGGACTGCACTGACATCATCGGTACATTCAGCACGTCATCCAGTCAGTGCACACTGCACTTTGGCCACTGAGCTGGAGTGGGCAGAGAGGGAATTGGATGACACCATGGTGCTCTGATGTAAAAGATGAACTCAGTGCAACACAGTGAAAACAGTGTTAAGGGTGTAAGCAGTGCAAACGTGCAGCAACAGGGTTGGGGGGGGGGGGGCGTAGAGGGTCCTTCCGGACCCAACTGCCATCAAATATTTGTTGTTCTTCTCCATTCCTGGCACTGTAGCTCATGTGGCACTGCTGATAAACTGTTGCTCATCTTCCGATCATGTCATCAGTGAACTTTGCCTTGGGAGGCATGGCTCTACTCTACTCTGTTTTACTATTATTGGGCAATTTCCCAGTGAAAAGGAGGTAAGACAACTGTTACTAAACTGGGCCACTGTGCAGTTTTGTTGCATAAACAACATCAACACTGAAGGGTCATCAGAAGGTAAACTTAACCATAATCTCATTACAAAAATCAACATCTGAAGTACACTTTGATCAATCAGCCTGGTTTGGAATCAAGTGCCAATGTTGTGTTGGGACAGTAAAAGAGAAACAATTAAGAAAAAACACCTTAACTTCTAGAATTATGGCAGCCAGGGGCACAGGAACTGTTGCTGAAGAAAGGACTCTAGTAAATATCAGCAAATCCTGGAAGCTAAAGTCCCACAGCAAGTAAAGAGGCTAAATAAGAGAATCTTTTCACTACACATACTTACATAAAGTTCTTACATACATACCCTACTTACCATCTACCTAGATACATACATGCACATACATTACATATACACAAATGACATAAATACATATTGCATATTCTAGTCACTCATTATAATATACAGAATCAGAGCAAGATATCTGATTACACTTTGCCCTAGTTCTTGATCAGCCCTAACCAATATTAATACATCAATTAAAGTTCACATAAGTTATTATCACTGAAAATAAAATTTGTATAATATACACTACCAGTCAAAGGTCTGGACACACCTTGTCATTCAATCATTTTTCTTTGTTCTTATTTCTACATTGTAGATTGATTGAAAACAAATAAAATGATACAAGAACACATGGTCTTACGCAGTAAACAGAAAAAAGAGTTAAACAAACCAGAATAAGTTAACGATGGACTACTTTTACTTAGTGGTTTCTGCCATAATGTGGAGTTAAACTGTAGTGGAAAAGGATTACTTACTGTGTACCTACCCTACAATGATGATGAAATGACGAAGAATGAAGAACACATGTTAATTAAATACCATTCCAGGTCGATTCCTCATCAATCTGATTGAAAAAATGTCAAGAGTGTGCAAATCTGTCATCAGATTGTGATGTGATGTTTTCAATGTTAATCTACAATGTAGCCAGTAATAAAAACAAAGGAAATAATTGAATGAGAATGTGTGTCCAAACTTTTGACTGGTAGTGTATATTTATACACAGTGATTTGCCCTGACATTTAATATTCACATTTGCAAGGTGAGCTATTATAACTTTCTTTCATTCTTTTTGTTGCATAGCTTTCTGAAGCATTATAGAATTGTTTAAAGCTATGTTCATTTGGACAAATCTTATTCTTTTTTATTCTCATACTCAAAACTGTGGACTGCTGCTAAGACCCCTGATGAAATGACTCTGCTTCTTTCTAATGCTAATGTGCGTTTAAACATGAGCATCACTCTTTACATCAACATAATAATCATAATTATCAGAATATATGATTTTCCTTACAAATGGAGCTTAAAGTTGAAAAACTACCCTTAAGACTCATTCTGATAGTCCCCAGGAGTACAACCCTTCATTTACACTCTGTTCTGCTCGGAGCAGCTGCTTGTAACAAGGGTGTGTACACAAAGCGCATACACACACAAACACACTCACTGCTGAGTTGACGTTGCTGAAGTGAGAAGAGGGAGGGGAGCCAGCTGCTCTGGCTGTGGGCACACCCTCAATTAATTTCACAAACACCCCCCACCCCAACCCACCCGCCCCTACCACCATCATGGACCACTGACACCACATCCTCGTAACTAATAACTAACGGCCTCCGCCCTCGCTCACACGTTCAAACGCAAACCACAACACCCTGCCATCGCGATCATCCCCATTGTACAGCTTTCTTTTTTGACAAGCGCATTGTATATAGTATAGTACCTCCTCTCATGGCCTTCGCTGCTGTCTGAGGTCATTAGGTGCGTTAGGAGAGAGTGAGAGGCGTGAGCGAGCACTCTGTGGACAAAATAAGTGGAAATGCTGAAATCAGTGAGCGAGCTGCCTGGCTGGAGGTTTCAGGCATCTGTAGAGGGACCTCTTGACACTCTCTCTCTCTCTCTCACTGATTCCTCTATCAAAAGAGAGGGCTGGTACCACCCAGATCTTGATCTCCCTCACTTTTCAAACATCTGGATAGGGACCTCCTCACTTCTGTGTCTGTCTCTCTCTCTCTCTCTCTCTGTATCTCCAATCTCTTTTTATTATCTCCCTCCACAGATGCTCTCTTTTTCTTTCTCTCTTTCCACTTTTTCTCATAACACACTCATTCTCTCTCTTCTGTCTTTCTTTCTCACTGCTCTCTCTCTCTCTCTCTCTCTCTCTCTCTCTCTCTCTCTCTCTCTCTCTCTCTCTCTCTCTCTCTCTCTCTCTCACTGATTCCTCTATCAGAAGACAGGGTCAGTACCACCCAGAGCTCTTTTTAATTGGGGTTGACAGGAGGTTTGCTAAATTAAAATTCAATCATTTACATTATGAAAAATAAACTGCTTGAAAACATTGTCTTGCATGTACAATTTTACATATGTCTGTAACAACATTTCTTTATAAATCATAACATCACACTATCATATCTTAACCCTAATAAATATTTGCAGCGTCATTTTAAGACCAGTAGAATTATTATTTCTAAATCCTAGTACATTAATGTAAGTTTCCCTTCTCCTGTAAAGTTAGTTTTATTTTGTACTGCCCAGTACTCTGCACTGACTGTGTAAACATCTGGGGAAATGATATTGTTTCTACCCAAAGAATTCAATTATTTCTAAAATGGTAAATATATTTTTGCTCAAAAAGACATAGACTAGATACAAATAAACAAAAAATTGTGATTTATGTGTGCAGGTGGATTTGCCATTTCCAGACCCCTCCTCAAGGAACCCCAGTATTTGCTCTAACCATCCAGTACCTGTTTTAGCTGATTAAACCTTTTTTTAATCTAAATCAGACCTTGAGATTAATTCAATTCAAATGCAATTTCTAATCAAGATATTCCTTGTTTTAAAAAAAAACCCACTGTGTTTGTTTGTCTCTAATGTTTTACTGGCAAAATTAGTTTCACTTACTGTTGCTATAATAAAAAAGTGTTTAAATTAATTTCCTGACAAACAGAGCCATTGCACAGTACTGTACATTAAAATATGTAATATATAAATAGATTAATGTCAACAGATAATTTAGCATTAAAATACTGAAATGAAAATAATTACTTTTAATGAGGGAACAGAGTTCTAAACGTTGGCCCAGGTGCTGAGAGATTGCAAGTTCAGTCTTTGGTGATGCCACAGCTGAGAGTCCAATGGAGCCCAGCAGGCTTTGCTCTCTCTGGGGGAGTAGGATGGGCCTCACTGGCCCTCCATTCCTCAGTGTGATTTTAACCAGCATGGGTATTTGTTAGCTGATGCAACAGAATAGCCAGTTAGTGTTTTCCTCCGAATGTGTCGATCAGTCTAATGATGCTGCATTAGCAACAGCTCGAAAAGATGTGGTGGTTCCTCATGTGATTCAAAGGAAGCGCATGCAAGCCTTCACCCTCTCAGTATTAGTGGTAACATGAGACTGGGGGAATTGTGCAGGACTAAACTGAGGTGAAAACTGGGAAAAAAGAACTAAAGTAAAAAGAACTAAAACTAACTGGGGAAACAGGATCTTCAAAGCTGCCTCACTCTTTGGAAAGATCATAGTTTTTAAGGCATTAGCTCACTAAAACTTTGAGAACTTTGTTCTAATTCAAGCTTATAGGCTACTTTGGCCTCAATAAAGGTAAAAGTTGAGCTGTTGAGCTGTCTACTTTCTTCCTCTGGAGCTCTCCAGCCCCTCTCCCCTGCAGTCTCCAGTCCCTATGCTTGCCTGGTAAAGCTCCAGCAGGAGTTTGGGATGGGCTTTTATTCAGCTTGTGTGGGCAGCGCTGCCTCTGCTAGCTGGAGAGAAAAAGCTGGAGCCGCTGTCTCCCACTCCACCCAGAGAAACTCCTCCAGCCTCAATGTGTGTGTGTGTGTGTGTGTGTGTGTGTGAGCAAAGCGCGGGTGGAGGAGGACTGATTTCCCATTGTGCTTCATTAACCTTTCCTGGAGCTCATCAGGCCGGATTCATCATGGCGGAGTCGAGGTGAGAGTGTGGACTGCGTCATCGCTGTGGGGGAGGAGGAAGGGGCCCTCTTGATATGGGCCATGACTAATTGCAGACATGCAAATTGCGGATTGATAGTGTGCCCTGCAATTAGGTGGTCTTGTGTACTCAAAGGGAGGCGCTGGCGGGTGCCTCAGGTGTGCTTCTCTCTGTCCGTCAGTTAGCCGCCTCGTTTTATCAGCCGAACCTGATGTAATTTCTGAAAATGGGTGGAAAACTGACGGGGGGCCCAGGTATTTGCTTGACTGATAGAATCTCTCTGAATGTAGGGTTGAATTATTGAAGAGTAGTTACAGGCCTTAGATGAAAAATAGTATCGATTTGGCGCCTCTTTCTCCGCCAGCACAAATCACTCAGCTCCTTGACTCACCTCTGTTAGCAGGGGGAAAGAAAACACAAGAAGATTGCAGCGAGCAAAGACACGCTGCTGGGCAGTTAGTGGGCAAGGCCAGGCTTCAAACAGAGCACATCCACTCAGAGGGTATCTAAGTGGCCAGATGTACTTCATGCATGCGTGAAAATGAAAAGGGAAGTGGGACCTAATATAGAGATTATGTGCGGTGTGTGTGTACATGGCTGCCTATGAGTGTGTGTGTGTGTGTGTGTGTGTGTGTATGTGTGTATTTGAGGGTGGGTGGGTGTGTGTGTGTGTGTGTGTGTGTGTGTGTGTGTGTGTGTGTGTGTGTGTGTGTGTGAGAGAGAGAGAGAGAG
>JBBPDC010000002.1:7895900-7907919 GCA_037974485.1 Hemigrammopetersius urotaenia
CACACACACACACACACACACACACACACACACACACACACACACACACACACACACACACACACACACACAGGCCCTCTTACTCTGTTGTTCCCTGTTACTTGCATATGAACTTATCTGAAAAATAAAAGTAAAGGGGGGCATTTGGCTGACGCTCTTATCCAGAGCCCCTTACAATCATTAGTTACAGGCACAGCCCCCCTGGAGCAACTGAGGGTTAAGTGTTTTGCTCAAGGACGCAGTGGTTTTGTGGTCATTGGGTTCACAGGGTTCACAGGTAAGTGATTTACTTTGTTATGAAAGAGATAGAATAAAGCGGTAGGCTATAATGTGGTTGCTAAACAGGCTAGTCTGCTAATCAGCTTTTTGACTACTTCCTAATAAGGTTCTTAGAACATAATAACAAGATCCATCCATCCATCCATGTTCCATTATGCCTGTGAATGACTGTGAGTGAAGCTCTATGACTGAATGTGTTTGTCTCTAGATCTTCATTTCCAGTTTTTTCCCCTCCATCTGTGTTTTCCTGTGTGTTTCTGAGTGTTTTGTGCTTCTCTTTGTGTTCTTGTATGTGTGTGTATGCAGTCTTCCGCTGTGTGTATTTCGGAGCCCCTGCAGCTGCAGATGCAGTCGCTATCGGACACAGAGGAGGTGGTGGTGGTGGTGAGTATGTGTGTGTATATGTGTGTATGTGTGTGTGTGTGTGTGTGTGTGTGTGTGCACAGAGGAGTCGGCCGACCCTTTGCTGCCCCCTCCTCTGCCCCGCGGTAACACACTGACCTTGGCCCCGGCATAGAGAAGCACCGCCTGCAGCCCCAGCAGCCAGAGCCCTCCCTGTGCGGCAGGTGGACACACACACACACACATACACAGTAACACTTACACGTATGTACACACACACACACACACACACATACACAGTAAAACACGTATGTACACACACACACACACTAGCATATGCAGGAAACACAAACATACACAAACACACAAAAGTACACACAAGTATGAATTGGTGTCTTGAGTGGAGTATTTAGACTGCATGCACAGTGCACATGCACAAATACACACAAACACAGACACACACACACACTCACACAGGCGCACTTACACAGACACACAAGAATGCAAACATGCACATGCATGGATGCAAACATTTGCAAACATATACACAGGCTTGTATTTCTGTGCTCCTGGGCTGTGTACATTGCCATGAGTATTACTGTTATTGCCTCTGTACTAAATCTAACCTGACTGTAACATTAGCCTCAGGAGCCAAAACCAATCTGTATGCCTCTTTCACTTTGTCAAGGAGATGTTTTTTATTATTTTTAATCAAACATTGAAAAAGAAAAGTTAACAGCATGTTAACAATCAAACCCAATGCTATAAATTATTAACACCTATGTTATTTTAATTCTGTGTATTCATTTTTCTAGTACAGTATTCCCTTCTAACAGGGTCCATAGTTCCTTCCTAGTGGTGCTGCCTGAAGCCCAGCTGCTTGTGTGCTGTCTTTACAGAATTTGCCACTGTCTCTCACGTGAATACAGTTATAACAGGGCTTTTAAAGTGAAACCTTCTGAAGACTGAGATGGGAGATAAATAAATAAGCTGCAAACTAACTTGGGAAAGGCCAGGTTTCCCTGAGAACCGCCACTGCAACAAGGATCCATGAACTGTATGAAAGAGAGCAAAAGTGGGAGGCTTCAATTGCAGAAGAGAATCACTGCTACTGCTACTGTATATTGAATATATACTCAGTGCATGGAACATGCAGCCACTATTACTCTCATTGAATGGCTATAACAAAATATGTAAACTGTATTGGCTTGATATTTATGATCAGGTTCATTTTTTTCCACTTGTATTTTACTTTATGGCTTTATGGATCTACAATTGTAATGGTTAAAACAAAACTTGGGGGGGGGGGCGGGCAATAGTGGACCTTTGTCCCCAGAAAAGAGCAAAATATATGGCCACACGTACACAATCACACTCACACACACAGACACAGGCAGGCAAACATGCGCATGCATGAACACACGCATGCATCCTGCCTCCTGGAGACTGCTTCCCTAAAGCAAGCACATGCCATGTGTCTGGACTCTCCTTACGGACGAATATTCAGTGGAGCAGTGGACTGGCTGGCAAGAAAAAGAGCAGCTGATTCAGTGTAGCTTCAGCGTAGACACTATTTTGCAAGGTTTTATGTCGATCAGTCGTGAAATGCGTGAATAGCACAGTGCAGTTAGGCTGAGTATGTGAATTCTGTCTTTCTCCTGTTCTGTTGCTAATTTCTAATGTTGATGTGACTGATAATAATGCTGCAGGTAGGAACTGCTGCATGGGGCTGCAAGAACAGAGGCTTTGAGACAATATTACTACAAAATAGCTCCCCAAGGTGCATGGTTTTCATGTAAAATATACCTTTATCATGCACAGCCTCATTAACGTTGAGCTTCTAAAAACTGGCAGACAATTTTGTAGTTTGGAATCCAAAAAATCGCTTGGATGTTTCCACCAACCTTCGCACATCTAATGCGCTGCCTGTTTCTGCAATTAGTGAAACACTGAGAACTGTACATCATAGAAGTACCTCATAATTCCTGGTGGAATTGGAATTGGACTGAAGTGCTGCTAGAGGGAATTGGAAGAATCTGCAGAACGCACATGCAAGACTGTGTCCCTGAGCAGAGGGGTCTCAGAGGACCTCCTCACGGATGAAGTGATGGGACAACATGCAGAAACACCCAGTGACAAGTGACCTGTCTCACCCAATTGCAACTGCTAATCTCTCATGCCTCCAGCTGTAGTCATAACAGCATGATGTCATTCGCACACAACACCCCATATTGTTTTAATGACCACACCTCATCTTTCTCTCAAATGTAATTTACAACAAAGGGGCTGGATGGTTTTTTTGGGGGGTTTTTTTCTGTGTGAAATGCTATCTTCCTTTACAGGCAGTGCTTTGACTGTTTCCCCAAGCAAACATCCAGGTCAATTTAGTTGGAAATTTTTTTCCAGTCTAAAATATTTGTTTCCTATCTCCAACCAGAAATCATAATGATCAGAGCCATGGAGCTCTGACAAATCCATTCTCCAGCATGAAAGGTGAGACACACCTTTTTTAAATGAGAGCCTTACATGACAATGGCCTGTGCCTTGGTGAGAAGTCTACACTGATTATTCCTCAGCCAAAGCAGCTGAGAAAATATCCGTAATGCAGCAATGTCACAATTCCGAGCAATTTGGCATGGAAAATGGTGGGAAATTACCGATCTTTGTGAAATGCTTTCGCAGCATGGTGAGAGCAGAGTGCAGGAAGGCAGCGGGAAATGGCTCAGCAGGAGATGAAATTACTGCACTGTGACCAGGACCCTCGAGTGGGGGGCAAACGCTAAAGGCTGGTACTCCTGTACCGTACTGCACTACTTGGTAATTTGCTTATTGACTGTGAGCTCTGTCTCCCAGGCTGCTTTTGTCTTTTTTCTTTTTTTTTTTTTTTTTTAAATACACAGCAAAGTCAGGCCAAAGAAAAGTCGCTTTCAGGCAGGTGCATTTAAGGAATGTTAATATCTTGTCAGTGTACTTAATGTTATGAAATACACTCAGTAGCTAGATTCCTTTAAACCCTGAGGGCCTCTCAGCAGGTCCGCATGTTAATTACTCACTCTCATAACCGCATATCTTACATAGTTTCATAGTAGTTATTGAGCTGAACTAAATTTAGATTACAAGTCTTAATAAGCAGACGATAAGCCTTGGGTGTGAAGGGTTAAGTGGGATCCTATGATGGATTGTTGAGGCGAAATGGGTTATTAGCCAACGTTATTTATTTTTTTAATCATTTATCTATGGTCTGATTTCTCAACATGCTGTGAAATTTAAGCAGACACACTTCAGTAATCTATTTTATTTCAAAAATGCACCTGGAGTATTGTGCCTTCTGGGAGATACGGCTCAAGCTTTTTGGTAAAATAAGTCAATGTGTTGCATTTTTCAGTAATTAGTTGTTATTTGCCACATGGGAAAGGGACTAATATTTCATGCTTGTAAACTAAACATAGGGTTTTGTGTTTTGGTTAACTAATTTAATTAAAATGTCTTGAATTGCTTACTGCCACATATGTCGTCTTAATGAATGGTATAAGAGCACCAAACTGCTACAGTGCAGTGCATGTAACTGCTGTAGAGTAATACTAAGTTTGTGGTGTGATTCAGAAACAATATAATGCTTTTGAGAAAGTGTGGTAATTCTATGTTACAGTACGTATGTATTAACATTCAAGCATTTGGTACGTAAGGCTAGACCGATGTGTAGCTGCACATTTGATTAATTACATATAGTAATTAAGCAATAAGTACAGCAAGGTATTTTAATTGTATAATACAGGATGCGTACTGTAAATAGACAGAACATTGCTGTAATCGCTGTAAATTGTAATTTTACGCTTAACCTTAACAATAAACACAATGAAAAGCCTAGCCTAATACCTCATGGTAGCTACAAATGAGTAATTCTGTATATTGTGCTGGCCTATTTAAGCTTCTGTAATCTTATCACCTCAAACCAACTGTTTCCGTTTTGTGTGGTCATCGTGTTTGTCTGTGGACACTGGAGCCCACCTAATCGCTTTGAGTCCACTCTAACACTTACCCACAGCTGTAATCAGAGGTGGGCTGTTAGCTCAGGTCCCACTCCCCCATCACCACCCTGACTCTACCTCTCTTTCCCTCTCCCTCTTTCTCTCCCTCTCTCCCTGTCTCTCTTTCTCTCCCTCTCTCTGCTGGGGAGGCAGGAAGAGGCCAGGTTTCTGGCAGTGTCCAATATGTGCTCCCATTCCTCCCATCCGGAGCTCCTGATTCCAGTTCAGCCCTTTACAAGACATGCCAGGACCCTTTGTGTGCCAGCCCAGGGGCAGACTGGGCGAGCAGCCTCCTCGAGATGTCATTATTCCAGGGGAAATTGCTGCTCTTGCTTGCGGCTGCAGCTGCCTGATACAGCATCTCAGAGAGAGAGGCGTCGCGAACAATCAGCGAGAAAAGGGTCCTCAGAGTGAACTTGAAAAGCCATTTTGTCATACATGAGCATATCAGTTTCTCTTTTATTTCCAGTAATAGGCCATCTCGTGATACTACGTCTTCATGGACATAGATGTGGTTTATTCACTCGTGTTTATTATTATTTCCTTTTTTGTATTTTTCCCCACTTGGAGGTACTTTTTTTGGGAACAACCATTACTAATCGCACAAAGTAATTGCTGATGTCATTAAGGCAATTCCATTTGTCATCAGTTAGCTGCGTTTTATCTTGAAGATTCCTGAAATTTTAAATGAACTGACCATTAGAAATGATTCAGAAAAAAAATAGAACCTCATTTATTTTAAGATTTTTCAGACATGAGGTTTGACAACATCTTAAATGAGATCATTAGTCTTTATATTTAACATAAGATCTGTATTTTGGATACCCTTGCTCAGTTCAGAAAGAATAGATATGTGAATCCTAGATGTTGCCCTAAATATGCAGTAATTATGACGCTAATAACTGGTTGCGTGGACATGGGTTGAGCCTCGGTCCTAACTGTAACACAGACAGTATTTTAGTACCGCAAAACCCCTTTAGTCTAGGATTATAATTTAGGTTTGGGAAACTGGCCCAATATCCTTGTTTAATCGTTTGTTAAAGGCTTGTAGATCATTATGCACAAAATGCTTTGAGATGATGATTTGATGAGCAAAGATAGCGCCTGACTGTACATGGTTATGAATATTCAGAGAGGGATCAGGTGGATGAGAGGATAGGTGGCGTCGACAGGATTCTTCAGCACTGCGAGGCCCAGTATTGAGCCTCTGATTGTGTGTGCGAGTTGGACAGAGAGAGCAAAAAGAGGGAGGGGCGGTGGTCTATCAGTGATGCAAATTAGCTTGGCGGCCTATACATTAATTAGGATCCCCAGAGGAGGAAATGCGTATCGTGAATGCTGCTACTGCTGTCCCCAGTAACTCCTTCAGAAGACGATCCTCTGAACTGCACAACATGGCCATGCCTGGGTCTACTCCTCCAATAAAATAGTACATATTTTCATGCCTGTGATGAAAAGAAGCAATTGACAACTGATGCTTATTGACCAGCATCATCTTAAATGTGTAATATACATCGGATGGTCAAAATTATGTGTACACCCTTCGGTGGATAACATGACCATTGCTAACAAGTGCATTAAACCAAGAAAGCTCACAGAACAGGAGTGCAGAGTGGAGAAGCACATGTCAAGTCCCAAATTGCAATCAAAGTCAGCGCAAGAACTATTTGTCAAGCAAATCGGGTTTCCATGGCAACCACGCAGCTGCACGCAAGCCAAAGATGACCAAACTAAACGCCAAGCATCGGATAGAGGGGTGTGAAGCACACTGCCATTGGACTCTGGAGCAGGAGAAGCATGTTCTCAGGAGTGATGAATCACGCTTCACCATCTGGCAGTTTGACAGTTACAGACTGGTTTGGCGGAGAGCACCAGGAGAGCACAACCTTCTGGACTGCTTGTTGCAAACTGTAATGTTTGGCAGAGGAGGAATTATAGTTTCCTAATATCTTTTTCATGGTTTGGGCACTTAAGGTACAGTAAGAGCTAATCTTAATTTTACAGTATAAAGTGAGATTATGTGCTTCCACCTTTGTGGCAACAGTTTGGGGAACTTCTGTTGTAGCATGACAATTCCCATAAAGAAATGACTCCAACCCCATCCCACATCCCTTAGCATGAACCGGAACAGCAACTATGAGCCAGGCTTTAACACCTGAACATCAGAGCCTGACCCAACTCGCTAATGCTGTTGTGGCTAAATGGAAGCGAATCCCTGCAGCCATGTTCCGAAATCTAGCAGACAGCCTTTCCAGAAGAGTGGAGGCTGTTATAGCAACACAGGCTGAACACTTGAAATATTAATGCCCATGGTTTAGAAATGAGAAGTGATATGGATAATGTTTGGGTATCCACATATGTTAACCATGTCCACATTAGCATTTACTCTTAAACAAGCATATGGTGTTGAAACTGAACCTTCTTCAAAAAATTCTTCTTCAGAATTGTTTGTGCTATTAGTGCAAAGACACACAGAGACAAGAACAATATAAAATATAAAGTGTAAATAAATAATTAAAAAAATCGGTAGGAAAAAAAACTCAATGTGAAAATACACTATGCTATATATATAAGGGTGTATACAATGTATATGTAATCAAATCAAATAATGTAAATATCCTCTCCTTTAACTTATTTTTGTTTCATATTCTCTGACATTTCACTCAGTAAGTTCAGTTATAAATATCCTTTCATCAAACTATTTTTTGCGTCATTTCTTACAGCAAGTGAAGCTTTCTTCCACTGTCACTGTAGGACGAAACTCTTTCTCTCTCTCTCTCTCCCTCCCTCTGCCTCTCTCTCCCCTCCCCTTTAAGTGAGGAGGTACTCCACCGTGCCTGGGCTGCCGTGGCTCACACAGAGGAGGGAGGGATCGGAGCAGACATGTCGGAAACCTCCCACGAGGGGCCCCGTGTAATTCGATGCACGCTTTTAAAGCTTAGAGTATATTGTCTTCTCTTGCTTATGAAGCCTCCACCCACCGGCCCACCCTACATTTAGCGGATCATGTGACTGTGGTAAGTCATTTGCAAGTACAACAGTTCTCTGTGAGCCCCCCATTCATTTCCTGAGAACTACCCAGAGCAGCTGAGAGGAGCAGAGAGGGGAGGGAGTCTCAGAGAGAGAGAGAGAGACAGAGAGAGAGGACTGTATAAGGAAAACACTTTCTGCCACTCCTGACCAGGTCTGTATCAGTCTTTTACTCCTCTTTTCTTCTCATGTGTCCCTCCTCTGTTCTTTTCCTCTCTCTGTCTCATGTTGGTCTCCGTGTCACTGCGCATCTTGTTCAGCTGTCATTGTAGTGTCATGTCAAATGACAAGTCAGATCACCTCTTCTCCTCCGCTGCTTTACGTTTGCCCATAAGCTCTGCGAGAGTGTCTGTGCAGGTGTTGTTACAGATATAGGAAGAGAATCCTTTCATTTTAACTGGAGTGATGTTTGCACTGTTTTTTTTGTCCTTTCCTCTCTTCCTTTTTCTTTTTCTTAGTGTAATTGAGCAGCAACTCGGGCAGTTCTGCCAGAGTTTTATTCGCTCTCAGATCCACTCATGCCGTCAGTAAATATTTGGGCTTTTTACATTTTTTTTTTACATTTTTGGTGCGAGTCTTTGACGCAGAGTGTTGGAAAGAACTTGCTGCTTCTGACTGTTGAGGCAGACAGAGTGTTTTTCTGGGTTAAATATTGACACACTGTCAGAAAGGTGTGTGAGAGAGTGTGTGTGTTTGTAGGGAGGAGGATGCTTATGAGTAACCAGTGCTGTTTGGCTACCACGGGCTTAGAAAAGTTTGATGGTTGTCTTGTATTCGTATGCTTTCACAGGGGGTGAGGAAAGGGTATGACCGGCTCCCTCCTTTGGTAACCGTGGTGACCAATGGGTTAAGGACTGGAAGGCTCGGGTGGCGGTGGAAGGACACCAGGGGGGTGGGAGGTGTGTGTGTGTTGGGGGGGGTGGTTGGTGGAGGCTGCCGGGGCGAGTGTTGCATGGGTGGCGTCTTGGATGTCATCTGCTCCTCTGGCACTTGTAAGGGAACAGTCATTGGTATTGATGGCTGGCTGTCAGCGGCCCGGTGCAGTGTGGCTGTGGGCTGGCCCGTGGCTGTTCTTTTCAATTACAGCAAACCTGGCCAGAGCTGACAGCTAAGGCATTCGTGCGCAGGGAGCAGTGTGGGGGTATGGTATGGGGTAGCGGTTTGCGCGTGTGCTCTGACCTGTGGGACTTTACCCTGTGTTAATACTCGCCTTTAACTGTGAGGCAAGCAGGGCTTCAGCTGCCCCCCTGCTGCTCAAGGCTATTCAGTATGAGAGATTAAGTCTTTTTTTAACTTTCATTCTCTTTATTTAAGTACTTTCCCCATTCCGGGACACAAAATACTATGTATATGCATGTCAATCTTCCCCACATTAACCAAATAATCTGAAATATTCAATATTCAAATATTCAATTTAAGGTGCACTTCAGCGTTCTTCAATCTACATGCCACATCTGTAGCACAGGATCTGTTATGAGTTTCTCTCTAGTTAAGAAACTGATAGGAAATTATTGTATAATGGAAACCAATGCAGAGGTGTCGGAAGGTATTTATTATTAGTGTCCGTTATAAATGCATTTTGAGACATTTCTGCTCTTTTATATAATATAGTAAAACATAGTGACATTTTTTTCCATGATGATCAACATTATGGTGTGTGTATGGGGGGTAGAGATTAGACTGAGAAATATTGTATTCCTTGCGACATAGAAATAATAGTGCGACTTATTTCCACGATCAGATATGAGCCATTTTGATAACATCTGCCACACTTCTAGAAGGTCGGACATAAAAACGTTCCACAGATCGCTGCCGACCGATACCAGTCAACCATTCATTCATTTAATTCTTTTGACTGTTTGGATTGCCCTTGATTTTCGATGTGGCCTTTATCTGGAGTGCATAGGGGGATTTTGTCCCTGGGTCCAAGCTAGCAATCAACCAGGAAAGGGGCTCAATAATAGCACCCAATCATCAGAGGAAAGTCCGCTTATCATCTTATCACCAAGGCTGTCCCCAGTTTACTCAGCGGCACTGCAGGATTCCATTAAAAGTCCAGTCTGAGCTCCAGTGAAGGAGTGAATGAGGGAATGGCCAAGGTTAGCACACCTCTGTGCTGCCCAGAGGGCCGTACACGTGGGCTAAGGGGGGGTGAATTATTGATGGCTGCTGTCGGCTGCAGGACACCTCGCTGGAGGGATCAGCTGGCAGAATCCCTGAAAAGCTCTCTGCATCCTCCCAGCAAGCAAGCTCCAGGAATGGGCTTTGGGCTCCAAGAGAGGCTCGGACTGGACCCATCTGTGTCCGACCAGGCCCTGAGGTTTTGGGAAGGCCAAAGCCTCTCATGACCTGTCAGCTCCAGCTAAAGCGAAAGCTTGGAAATTGACCTTAACAACGCTGAAAACACACAGTGATGAAGCTGGGGTTGTCATGCCAACTGTCCTAGAGCAGGGGCAATAAGCCATTGAGACCAGTCCCCTTTAGAGAATAATACATCCAGAAGTGTATTTTCAATTGACGCGCTGCACTGAGTGATTGGTGTGATGCACAGAGAGACTGAGAAGAAAAAAGTGAGCCATATAAAAACACGGATACTTCTATTGCATCATGTCATGCTATTTCCCTTCATAATGAAGCTAATTTCATGGTAGTTATCTGGCGTAGGGTGCAGCATATGAGGAGATGAGAATGTTTTACTCACTAAAAACATTGACTCAGTTGACTCAGTCATGCTTGGCACGCATACAGCAACTGACAGTATGATGTCACTTTTTCACACTGTGAAGACCTAGATTTAAAATTGCACAGCAAAATTGAACTAAATATGACGGCAACAAAATAATTAGAACAACCTCATATCTTCAAACAAAGTAACTTTACAGGAGAAAGAAAAAGAAACGTCCACAGCTTTCAATAGAGGTGAAGGTAGCCATAGTTTGTGATTCATTTCGGACCACTTCCATCAGTCCATTCATCACAAATTTTCTTACACAGTACAACCGGCAGTATTTTCGAATGATGTAACAACGTGTAATACACCGAACAAGAGTTTGTTCCGACAGTGACAACATATTATTATTTTTTATGCTAGGTCTAATTTAAGTTGCCAGGTGTAACATTTCTAGCACAGCCTTCCACAGGGGATAGACCTGCGTCCAGTCTGGTTTTAAAATGGTCTTGCACAAATGCAAGCAGTTCAGCGACATCACATCCTCTGTTTATTGAGTTCAGGATGAGCATTTTAACATATCCAGAGATTTTCAGTTATTTATTTATCAGCTTGACAACTAGTATTCTGCCCATACTCACTTTTGTCACATGCACTGTTCCACCTGAGAGAAACATTGCATCACTAGCAACATTTCAACTGGGGTGAAGCAGTAAAATATTGTCAAGTGTCAAAACCTGTTCCTGACTGGCTCTTTGCAGAAGATGAAACTAGCAGCACAACTGCTGAAGAACTTTTGTGAAAGATATACCTCTACGCCTGGTCCTACACCCTGTGGAGGCCGATGGAGAGATCAGTTTTCAACTAAAAAAAACTTTATTACTTTATTCCTGAAAGTTAATGTTAGGAGTCACATGAACAGCACAGAGTGGTCAGAGCCCTAAGTTGGAGGTGAAGAGAGTACGGACTGAGCTGCATCTCGGCTTTGGCTTTGGTCTTCCATACAGAGGAGGAGGCCGAAGGGCAGTAATGAGGAGGAGGAACCCCCCGTCCTGTTCTCTCCGGCTCCTCCTCGTTTCGACATTTCGCTAAGTTGACAAAAATGTTCTTGTGTGTGTCCTCTGGTGTGTTCAACCCTTGACCTGCGTGTCCAGCACACGCTTGTTTACTGAAGAGGAGAGAGGGACAGGCTCAACTTTGACACAGTCAGCAAAGAGAGACTGCGCTGCTCATTACCAATAATTTACTGCTTCTACGTGGAAAAAGGATCAGCAGAAGCCTGATGAAGACAGTCAGAAGTTTGCAGGGGATGCTGGTGAGCTGCCTGGAGCTAAAGCCCAGCGTGAATCCCTTTGACCGTAAGAGGAACCACAGCACTGCGCCGCTTCATGAACAAGGCCTGTCCGTTGTCATGGCAACGCTACTAGCCGGCGTTTGGACTTTCTGGAAGTTTATAGAACCAGCCGTGTGGACGGTGTTAGCTTAGTGTCTCATATTCTGGGACAAATTTTTTGAGGGAGATGAATTTCGTCGTGAGGCTTCCCTCGTAGCTCTGCTTCGTGTGAACTGTGTTAGCAGCTGTAGGTCAAGCGTTGGGGAGAAATTAAGCAAACAACATGTGCTATCAATTTGGAGGTAGTGGTGTAAGATGGCCCTCAGCCATGTTATGTAG
>JBBPDC010000002.1:7918177-7932263 GCA_037974485.1 Hemigrammopetersius urotaenia
TTGTTTTCCGTTTTGTGTTTCTTTAAATAAAACCTATCTGCATGGATCCCTGGCTGTCTGCCCGTTCCTGCACACCCCGAGGGAGTTCAGAGTGCTGGCCTCGCGGCCAGCCCTCTGACAGATGTCCACTTTTGTGAGTTTATTTCCTAAAATCAGCCCTAATTCGTTTGCGCATGTCCATTTCCAACATCTGTGTATTACTTAGAATTAAATAAGATGTTTCTGGTACCGTAACAAGTCTTTAAATGAACAATTGTGTCAAGATCAAGAGGTTAATTGAGAAGTTGTTGAAAATGCTTCCCACATATTAGAACCTTGTTCACATTCATTGGCTCTGTCGACCCAAATTGTGATCTTTTGTGTGTGCTGAGTGGACTTTGTCCTCTGTGCTACTCCTTACACAGCCCTGACCTTTTAGCCCTTCTGGCTTTATCAAAGGAGGACAGTTGCCAAAAACTTTGTTGTAACATGATGTAATAATTTGAAGGATTGGCAATAACATTAGGGCTACTGTGAAGGATACATGTTACATAATTTGTCTCAGGATGACCGGTATTATGATTGCACTTATGCCTAAACGTTACCATTATGCACATTAGATACATTTTAAACTTTAAGTAACTCACATTGATATCTTGCTGAGTTTGCCAGTACCTCGCCTTAGAACAAGTATAGTAACAACTGCGCTTTGCTGGAACCCAGCCTGAGTCCAAGCTCGAGGTGTGTAAGTGTGTGAGAACGCTGAGGCCTGGAGGTGTATCCAGCAGAACAGGCTGTCTCAAGCCTACAGGATTACTGACACAGGATCTCCCCGTGCAGAAATAGCCGGAGCCCAAGGGCAATCCGCCGGACTGCAGGCACTTCCGTCGGCCCATTGGAGAACCAGCCTAACTTTTACACCAGTATCAGCATTCTATTAATGGGCTCCCGCTTCCTATCAGGTGTTTGGGGGCCTAGCAGGGGATGCTGAGAAAAACGATGGGCTGTAGAGCCTCTTCACAGCTGCCATCTTGGTGTCTGCTTGTTTTTTTGGCTTTTAGAGAAAAGGACCTGCTTAAGCATGTGGGGGATATAAGCTTTAGGCTTGTATTCCATTATTGTGTTCATTGTGAGGAGTTAAAATAGCCAACACATATGTAGGCCAAACCAAAATGACTCTAAAGTACATTCTCACCAATGTCCAGCACAGTCCTGAGAGAAAAGAACTGCTGCTTTTGTGTTTTTGCAGTTCATCTGGCCATTCAATTCTCCAGCTCCCCACTTCATCCCTCAGTAGGAGCAAATTTATCACAGTTACTGCAATAACGGGAGCAACAAGGTGAGCATGCAATTGTTAGGATGAGAAAATGAAAGACACTATTTAGTGACTCGCGATTTTAGCCAGAGGAGAAGGTAAATCACAGAGATGAGAGAAAACACACACACACACACACACACACACACACACACAAACTCTCAGTGGTACTGAGGCAGCATATCCCTCTTGAGTCCAATTCAAAAATGTCCCAAAAGCATCCAAAGTCTTAGGGCTAACTCAGCCGCCAAGGAAAATGCGCCTTATGAAATGGAAAGTCTGAAGTCATTCACGGTGTGCCAGAAAAGATTAACAGACGAAAAAGTGTTCACCAGAGTACATGGAGGGCTGGGGTTAGGCTCTGCAGTGTCAGTGGACGGAGCGTGTGTGGAAAATGAATTACACAAGGGCCGCGGAAGTTCATTTTCAATTTAGTTCCAGTAAGTGTAGAGGCTAATACTGCTTTTACACAGTCACTCCACTTTCGCTCCTCTAGTGATGTGATCTCTTGGCATCTGCTGTTTGAATGGACAGTGCTGAAGTGATCTCTGGAAGAGGAAGTGGAAAGCTTACTGCCACCGACGTGGGTGGTGCTGGCGGTGGTTGAAAACTCTTTAAAAATTATCCGAAAAAAAACCCCAACATACAGAATCAGTGTGTGTGCCAATTGCTTTGTATAGAACTGACTATTCCCCTTTTCTTCTCGAGCAGTGCGACAAGTTCCTGTATGAAGGGCAGAGACGAACTAAAAGGAACTATGGCTCCTTTTGGTTCTCTGCTGGGGTTGTTGTTGGGCTGACTCATCATAATGAGGGTGTTCGGAGGGGCTCTGAAGAGGGAAGTGGGTTTTGAGCTAAGCTTTCTCTCAGACACAGTGCAGGCCGGAGGAAGCCCTCTCCTCCTGTTCCATGTGAACTCTTGCTTGTGCATATGATTTTTGGCTTTAATGCTGACAAGATTGCTATCTGAAAAATCCCCAGGAAGCTTCAAGAGGCCCAATGCAATAATTCCACAGACCAGACATGGACAAAAGGGTCCAGTCCCTCAGTGATAAATAATATGGACACTTATGAATTCGGACAAATTCTTCCTTCTGCTTACAAAAGGAGCGCTAGTAGCTTATCGCTGTCTTGCACGTGATGCTTGTTGTTTTTTTGTTATGTAAAATGCTGTTTCTTTTTGCTCTGGTTGAGGCTGTGTGGCTCTGCTGGCGTATTTCAGTTCTCTGCAAGTCTTGCTCTTGGCCGGACTCCATCGCTCCTCCCCATAAACACACACACACACACACGCACACACACACACACACCCTTTTACACTTTTCTGTATTTCCCCCTCGGCCTGTGGCAGCAGGACCAGCCTCTGTGCCACAGATGCCCACAGTTGCTCAGGGCGCTCAACATGGGAACAAAGCTTTGGCGAAACGGAGGAAGCCCGTCTGTTAGGGCTCTGCTCCCCCACTGCAAAACTCTAACTCACAGATAAGAAAACGCCTCCATTTTTTTCAGGCCACATATATCTTCCTCCTGTTCCACTCTTTTTATGTCCTGTGTTCCAAAAACGTTGCTCTGGCTAACATACACACTGTCTCTAGAATGCCACTCCTCCACCCCATATCCAAGCCCAGGAGACCAGGCAGACTCAGCTTGGTGTGTTTCGCAGACTCCAAATGAGTCTCCGCTACAAACAGGCAGTTTACTCTCTAGACTGCGCACCCATTCTCATGTCACTCAATTCAATGCAATGCAGGGGTTTAGGAGGCAGGACCAGATTAAGGCTGGCAAGAATGCAAAATAAAAGAAGGGGGGAAAAGTAGCACAATGCAGTGCGTGCCGGGTTCCTGAGCTGAATGTACGGTGCTCTTTAAATCTTTACGCGACGGGGTCAGCGTGGGGTCTGGAAGGTCAGGCTTTTCTGTTTAGGCCTGTCACCTCGTATTGATCTGCTCGTCATTTGCTGAGACCTAATCCCCGCCCCCTTCTGAGGTGGCGATTACCTCTATTGGCACCCACACACACACCAGCATTAAAGCTGTGAGTGGCCCAGAGAAATGCCAACTTTGGTTCAGAATATAAGGACCTAGACAAATAAAAAAAGAATTGAGAGTCAAGACTGAGGTGAAATAGGGATTTTTTTATAATATAACAAAATATCATTATATGTTTGTAGTTAATATTAATGTATATTAATATTAATATAGCTGTACAATGGAAGCAAGTGATGGCAAACTTAAATACATCTATTTGCCTCTTCTTCTGCATCTTAATGTAAGACTGTTCATTGAATAGGTGCTGAGTGAGAGTAGTTTTCTGTTTTTCCCTCATCATCCCTCATTTCCCTCATTCCCAATTAGAGTGGATTTTTTTTTTATTACACCAGGAGAGAAATATTTTGTGTTGTTGATATTCAATAATTCAGTAATGATCTCTGGTCAGGAGGTCTTGCTCTTAGCCGGTATCAATATTTTCTCGATCCTCTTTTTCCTGAGACAGAGACACGGCCAAGATAAAATTATGTTGAGAGAGAAAGATATCTGAAACCATTCATTTGTAATCTTGAGACTGGACTCCAATACTACAACACTCTTGCCAGTTCTCCTACTCCCCCTTGGCCAGGATCAAATCCCGGGCGAGCCCCCTTTGAGCCACCCCGTTTCCAGTTGAATTGCCCCCATTCTTCTCAGGAACCTCCAGGGGACTGTCTCCAGTGGTGCATGGCAATGAGACGCCTGAACACTCACCACCGTTCCCCCTCACACTCACACTCACACCTGGGATCGCCATTTCATTCCACAGCCCCGGTGAAATGGAAAGGTGATCTTAATCTGCACTCACTGTATAGCACACATGCACAGGCTCACCCAGTGTCTTGGCTTGCCCCAGTATGCCAGAGTCTATATGGCGCTACACTCGAACATCACTCATTCCCCTTTTTATGTAGAGTCTCTCTTTCAAACTGGTCATAATAACTGTTATTTTTGTTGCTCTCTGCGGTCAGATCTGAGCGATGACAGCTGGTCAGTGCAAATGGCAGACACTCTCTGTGGGTGGCAAAAAATGAAAAATAGAATAATTATAGCATCAACCATAATGTATGTCTGTTTCATTACCACTTGTTCTTTGTATCAATCACTTGTGTATTCGGTGCCATTATCTTTTAATGCGTGATCAAATTTCACATTTTCAACTTTTTGATGGCGTGTCGCTCTCCACAACTGTCTCTTAATGAAGTGCTAATCAATCCAGGTTCAGTTAACCTAATGGCAGCTAACTGTTAACATTGCTGCACTGCACTCGGTTATGTTAACAATGTCTTTAAACATATGAGCTTAAGCTACTGAAAGCCTTCTCACCTTATTGATTTCCCATTGCTGATGTCTGGTGGGAGTAGCGCGAGGTCAGTGAGGCTAGAGGTTGCCTCGTTTGTCCGATGTCATGATTACAATGGCGTATCGTGTGAATGGATGACACATCTAAGGTTTGATTTCAGACCCACAAAATGGCGGTCTGGCAGACAGTGAGGTCTCTGGTCATCAGTGAAGCCCATGTGTCGACCAGAGGGACAGGAATCCCTTGAGCTCCAACTTGAGTTACCATGGCAACATTATCTTGGTCCACCACTACCTTAAGCCATTGCACATCCTGATCACAATACATGTCCAATAAAGCCAGATTACCTGGGGAGCCTGCTCTGTGGGTATCAAGAGACTAAGACAAGATTTCAGAGCAAATCACTTTCCCCCCTCCACAAAACCCTTTAATTAACTGATCAGGGCTTTGCACAGCTTCTGCTAGAATGAGCCTAAGTAGAAGATTGTTAGTCCTGCTGCTCTAACCTGGTTTGTTTGGTGCAGGATCAGCAGGTGGCCAACTGCCCCAACCGCCCTTTCTTACCATTACTGCATTAGTCATTAGTGCATGCATAATTGCTTAGCTAGCGCAAAGCTGGCAACATGTCCAGTCATTTGGCAGAGCCCATTCATTGACCACTGTTAGTGAACATTCATGTGCTAGGCATTTTAAGATGTGCTAATTGTGCTAATTGTGCTAATTTAGTAGATCTGGCACCAAGATCAGGGCTTGCAACCTGGTTCAAGGAGTGATATTCTTCTACAAGTGTTGCTTTTTTTTTTTATATATAGTTTGATATAGATATGTTCATTGATTACTTTCAGCTGAAATTGTATGCCAGCTGTAGTTTTCAGGCCTATTGAATTTTATTGAGATTATTTCCAATAAAGAAAAATCAAGATTTAATCCACAGAACCTTTGTTTTTCGTTAGGCTACGCATGGCTGTAGACAACAAAAAGTGTCTATTAAAGGCCACATTTGTCAGAGCAAGCAAATGGAAGGTTAGTCACATTTGAAAATGACTGCTATATATCAGATTTGCCTTCAGTTCTCTTAGTTGTTGTTTATTCATTCTTCCTAAGAGCAGCAATGGCCATCTGACTTTGTAAAGGCTTCTTAATCTCTGTAGCCTTTAAACGTGCATGTTCAGGTGACAGATGATTACTTTGGTGTAATTCTCTTTGTATTATTTGTATATGTTCATTTTTAAGCTATTATTATTTTGATTCAACCTGCACTGGCTTGCTTAACCACTCTTTTACATTCACAGCATTCACAGCTTTTTTTGTTTGTTTTGTGGATGAATAAAACAAGACTAAAATGAACCCCATAACCCCATGTTGTGGTTGGTCTTTGAAGAACTCTAGAGTGGTTCAATGAATGGAAAATCAACTATTGTAGTGGTCACAAGAACAAGTTTAGTACATTAAGATTAAATTGCTAGCTTTATCCAGACGACCAGGACAAGCGCTGGCCTAATGATCCGGCTATTGGAGCATGTTCTCGGCTGCCTGTGCCAGAAGTGAAGTGTAATACAGATGTTTAGAGCATATCTGCTTTGCTTGCATTCCTTCATGTGCTGCTGCTAAAATAATAAGACTGTAGGTTACTTCAGGACACCTCCCACTGAAACACGCTCGTATTGTTGCAATGGACTCAGCCGCAATGGTCTCGTTTCTTAAAGGTACAGTGGCCCCCCTGGTGGGAGACACATTCTTTCTGCCATAGAAACTGTGTAAAACACACTGCTTAGCTTTGCTTGTGTCATAGGAAGTCAAAAAATGTATCATATTTTCTCACTCGCTTAAAGACATGCTGTTAAGGGAAGACTTCTTCTCTTCCCAACTGCAAAATATTTCAAATCATTAAAGCCACAATAGCACAATACAACTCAGTCCTTAGTCCTTGACAATTTGAAGGTTAACCCATGCAAAGCTAGATTAGCAAAAAAAACTAGAAATGATACGGTATGTGATTTTACTGTGTAACATCAGCTTTCTCTTGATGTAGATGAGCCTTCTGTTCTGTTATGCCTTTAAACATGGTAAAACTGAACAGACATAGCAGAAGCAACGGCCTCAGTGGGACAGCTAAAGCATTTCATCTTCCCGTTGCGGCCATGCTCAGAGAAGTATATTAGCTTGTAATCAGATTCCACCAGTTCATTAAACTTGTCTCAGCACTCGTCCCTGGTCGTGGCGGCCGTATTTTTCATGCTACCGCCTCATATGTTCAGTGGGGAGAGTGCTAAGAAGAAGCTTTTGCTGCCTTTGTTGCAAAATAATGTCGCCTAAGGGGACTTTTCATAGAGAAGCGGTTTCTTTCTATAAGAAAGCCTTGTCTTGTGTGGATATCTTGAGAGAAAAATGTCATGGGCTTCCTCCACCCCCTGGTAAGAAAGCAAGGCTTGATTGAATGTGTGTGTGTTGTCTCTTTGCTTCCTTATAGCCATGCAGCAGGTCACCTGGGTGACGCAGAGCTTTTTGTCTTATCTATGCGTAAAGGAAATGGTTCAAGATGCATTATGCAAGGCGGCCTGCTGGGACGCGAACTCGTGCGTGAGCCTCTGCCAAGTGCTGGTGCAGTCATATAGCGCAATCTGTAGAAATTACATAGCGTGGGATCAGGTGTGTATTGTTCTCCCCGTACCAGCAATGCATCTTTCCATATGTTCACGCGGTCCAGATTTCTCTGAGATCTTAGAGTTCTTGTAAGTTCATCAATAATAAAACATTCAGTACTTTCTGATAGATCTCTGATCTCTGATAGATCTATTTGGTTTATTCAGAGGTTAGAAGTGGTTAACAAAGAGCAGAAGCATTCATAACACTACCTGACACCTACATAAAGATTTCAGGATAACTAAGTCCATTAACATTAATAAGGGCTTATTCCAACAAGTGTCAGTTGTCATAAAGGCTACTTTTTCAGTTTTGCTGGGTTTTCACCACAGAATGGCAGCATAAATCAGATTTTTCAGTATATCTGATTTGAGCACGACAGGATTTCCGCAGTTTAAGTGGCAAAGAGCCACATTAAATGTGGCTTGTATTTGATTGGGAAAAAATTCTAAAGTTGGTTTCAAATGTGATTTTAATCACATTACTACACATGGGACAATTTTCATGTGTTTTTCATCGTTTGGTTTCAGAGGCTCTTGACATCAGAATGTGTGAACTTTTAATGCACATTTAGGTGACACACTTTTTTTTTAGAATGAAAGTTAAAGCCTGTCTTTATATTAAGGTCATTAGCCATTTAGCTAATGTGTTTTGTTCATGTTGTAGTTGCTAAAAAATATACTCGCTCAATTAGCTGAAACTGTTACACCGTGATACACATCAAGTTTTAATCTCTTGGATGATAACCATGATTACTTGTGGCCGTGTTGTTACTATGGCAACCAGTGTGGATACGCTAACTGTGATTACAGTCTGACTATACAAATCATTTGTAACTTAAAAAAACACTCAAGTCTAAAATCAGGTGTCAGTAACAAATTGGATTTAGCCTGTGATGAAGCGATGCGATAACTGGCCATTACTGGAATAAGCTTTTATAAAAATAGTGTCTATGTAGGTTTAAGTCAGCTGTTGTGAAAGGAATGATGTTGATGTCATGTAGCCTTAAGAAAATAACTATGAAAAATCTTGCAAAACAAAATGGTCAAATATGGCCCACAATCACATTCAGCTTTTAGCATAAAAGGCTGCAGATTAGTAGTCAATAGCTCTGTTATTTAGTTTTGCTTATTTTTGATTGATTAAATGCAATAGGGGCTGACTTGCTAATTTGTTTCAGGGTTAGCTATATTATAGGAACATTATTTAACTGTGATTTTATTGTGTTCTAAGCTGTTATTAACTGTGAAGAGGGGGATAGAGCTGGAAAACTACAATTTTAGTTCAAGTGTTTACTCAAATTTTCGATTTGTGTGTAAAATACAGAACATTTTCTGTCATAGCGTATCGCTCCATCACTGCCCTCCGTTACTACAGGCCTGTAGTTCCACCGCAGATGTGATTGTTTACTCCGGGTTGTAAAGCTGAAGCGTTTATTAACTACATACTGTCATGACATCACCGGCCGCGCTATTGTAGTCTCTGTCATTGTTGAGTGAAAACGCCAGTGCGGAAAAAAGGTGAGAGGATCACGCGCGGATGCTTAGTCACGGTGAACGCGGCCTACGCAGTCACTCGGCTCTCACCTTTCTCCCATCTCACCTCTCTCTCTCTCTCTCTCTCTGTCCCTGCAGACGCCATCAATAACAGGATGTTAATGCTAGACGGAATGCCTGCAGTCCGAGTCAAAGCAGAGCCGCTGGAATCGGAGAGAGGGGTAAGGGAACACTTTGCTCTTGTCATGTCAACACCTTGTTTTTTGATGCCTTTTAATCTACCTGCACATAGTGGGATCACCCCAGGATGAGTGCACAAACAGAAACGGTCTAAAAATGATGGATTCAAATTGAACATACATAACACTGAAGAAGTTCTTCTCTTCTTCTGTAAAAAGTCACTGGTTTGGAGATGTAGGGTTTTGTTATAAAGGCTTTTGCTTTTTTCTTTCCCTGCACGCCCCCACCCTCTTCTCACTACTCTCCTACTTCCATCCTGAACACCCCTTCAACCCCTTAACCCCCAACATTGCTTTCCTGACTGTGATACTCCTAATTACTCCCAGGCGTGGAGTGAGTGGGTGAGTGGTGTGTGTGTGTATGTGCGTGTGTGTGTGTGAGTGTGTGTGAGTGTGTGTGGGGAGGGGCTGTCCCTGATGGAGTGCAGGGTTTGGGGAGAGAGCCACAGCTGGAGCAGGAATGCTCCCAGAGCTTCCAGTCAGGGCCACTGCAGCCAGGCCCACCATCTTGGCAAGACACAAGTACAGATGCACAGGGATACTGCTGCTGGAGTCTGGCTCTCTGTTTCTCTGACATTCTGCTCTTCTTAGTTTCATCCATGCTTCCCATTACCTATTACTGTTCCCTCCTCCAACATGTCTATGACTGTTTAACTGTGAGTTCATCAGAATATTTACTAACAATATGGGTTTGTGGCCTGGCTCCCCTTACTACAAACAGTCAAGGGCATTATATCACAAAGTTATTTCATTTCTTAGTCTGGTCACACTCAATAAATTGATGGTCATGGGTCATATCTAGAGATCCTCAGATTGTTAAATTGTCTGGTGACACTTAACAGTGTTAAAGATGAAAGCATGAATTTAAGCCTCAGTTTTAGGTTGTAGACTGGGGTTACAGTGAGTGTCAGATTTGTAATAATTGAATACGTATACTTGGATCTAAGTTTAAGGTGCCATGTCCTATATTTTTATTGCATTCTGTTGGTGCCCTTCTCATGTTTATCTACCCAGACCAGTCACATTCTTACATTACAATTGTTTCCCTTCTACGTAAACAGGCCTGTTTTTGTCGCTCTGACCTTAAATCTTATATATTTGTATGGTGTCTGTTCTAAATTGTGCTGTGGCTGTGGCTGTTCTATACTGCGCATCATTCAAAAAGCCATCCAGACTTTAACTTATAATTTGCATGTGATTGGGAGGGGCCACACAGCTGTAGGCTGACTACATGGCCATGTAAAAAATGTTGTATTTTTGTGATGAGACAAACACATTATGGACTCAGTATAGACTGAGGAGTAAATCTGTTCATTTAAATCTTCATCTAAACCTTTGTCTACTATACTTGTTTCTAACAACATTTACTTAAGATGTTGTATAAAAGTGACGCCGGTGAGCATCTATAAAGCCGAACATCAAAATAAAGTGTCACTGCTAGTTTTTCTTAACCATGATACCCATATGAAAAGCAAACATTCATCACTCCTCCATACTTCGAGCAGTTATCTAAGGGGGCCCAGTTGTGTTTTAACATCAGCACACTAGCTCTTAGCATGCCCTAATGTCCACTGTGCGGAGTTTGTATGTGTGTGAGAAGTTATGGTGTGAAGTGTGCTACCGGCACAGAGTCTCTTTGAAACATATTCACCTCAGATGCTCCTGTTATGGTCTTTGTGTGGCGTCTTGCCAAGGCCCGGCTGGAAATGGTTAGGCCCAGCGAAAGCCTTCACCCGAACAGGTTAGAGGAAATAACTCCAACACAGCCACCATCCCCAAATAAAGTGAAAGCTCGGATAGAGGGGGACGCCGGTAGAGCTGAGGAAGCGGGAAAGTGAAAGGGTGGGGGCAGCTGAGGTTTAGAAACATGCGTTTTTTGCTGAGATGACATTCAAACAAGGGCAGGAAATGCAACACGTATGTTGCTTTGGCACTCCCACAGACCCTTTGATTTAGACTGTTGTTAGGTTTGGCCTAACAAAAGTTTGCAAGTAGGTCATATGACGTTCTCTTGGTGGAAGTTTCCTGCATTGTGTGATTTTACAGTAGTTTCAGTGAACTAGTGATCACTGTCCTCTAATTGCAGTGACATGGTGTACTGTGTGACGTACCGCTGGTAACACTTAGACAACAGCAAAATACATGAAATGTTAGGGTTCGCTTGTCACATTAAACATTTTCTTTAAATACAATAGGATTTGTAATAATACCGTGTGCAGTGGGGGTGAGTTTTAGATGTATTCAGTATTTCATATTTCATATCTTTGCACTGTAAGTATTTAGACACGTTTAACATCTGCAGTTTTGAAACATGAATGAATGGATATTCATTTTGAAATGACAATTCTTAAGGCCCATGTGTTTTTTTTTGTCATTCCTAGTGTATATAACCTGTATACACTAGAATGAAATGCTATTTTTCAGGTTCATTGCGTAGGAATGCGTAGAATGCAGATGTGAAAGCTATTGAGTTACACAGGCCTAGCATAACATTTTATACTTGTCTGCAACCAAAATAGTTTCAGAAGCTGAAAAGCCTACAAAAAAACAAGCTTTGTCAGCTTTGAAAGATGCTCTTTTCCAGTTCCTTTATAATAATATACAGTCAGGCCTGGAATTATTCATACCCCTGGCAAATTTAGACTTAGTTAATTTTATTCAACCAGTAACTTTTTTCTTGATTGGACGTGACACAGGCGTCTTCCGGTAGATAAAAAGACGATCTACAAGAGGCATCATTGTGGAGAAAAATATTTCTCAGCTTTTATTTACCTTTGAACAAAAAGTGGCATGTCCAACATTATTCATACCCGTCTCAATAATCAATAGAAAAGATTTTATTGGCTTTTACAGCAATCAAATGCTTCTTATAATTGCTGACAAGCTTTTTGCACGTCTCTACTGGTATTTTTCCCACAGACTGTGACAGTTCACAAAAGGTATGAATAATGCTGGACATGCCACTTTTTGTTCAAATGTAAATTAAAGCTGAGAAATACTTTTCTCCACAATGATGCCTCTTGTACATCGTCTTATTATCTTCTTGGAGACGCCTGTGCTTGTTCAATAAAAGTAACTAAGTCAGAATTTGCCAGGGATATGAATAATTCCGGGCTTGACTGTATATGATACATGGATGGAAAATATAACATTGAGTTTTATAAAAAAATGTCCACAGTCTCTGACCAGCTGCTAATGCCCAGGGTTTAATGCACTGTTTTGATCGCTAAGTGAATGTAAACTTTGTTTAAACGAAGCTGAAGCTGAAAGAGTCAGTTAAAGAACACGAATGACATTATCAGTGAGCTGAAGTTGGGAGGGCTTATCTCCGGAGGCTTTAAAAGCCTCAGGCTAAACCTGGCATGAGGAGCAAAACTCTACAGTAGATGTATGCACACACAGTAGCAGAGCGCTTACACAAAACTGTTCTGTCTGAATCAGACACCAAAGAGTACATCAGATGGAATTCAGTAGTACTAGAGTGGGAGTTGCACCAGACTTCCACTTCTTCTTTAGAAAAGCTCTGCCGCATCATGCTGCACTTGTTGAACAATGAGAATGTTGTCTTTTGTAGTAAGACTGAAGAGGAATAAGCTTAAGGCTTGACCAGAGATGTTGTCAACGTGCTAAAGATGAAAGAATCATTTTTGGACTAGTTGAGGTCTCTCTCCCTCTCTCTCTCTTTCTCTCTCTCTCTCTCTTTCTCTCTGGGGAGCTTCACTGCAAGTCTTTCAATTAGACAGTGAAGTTAATAAATGTGCTGCAGATTTGGAATTAGGGGCTGCTCCCTTTCCTTTCATAAAATGCTCATTAGCAGGTTGTTAATTGGCTCCAATGCAAATAGAAAGGTGTTTGTTTAGCGTGGATATTAGACTCTGTGTGTGTCGCTGCATAGTTAGAGCACCAAAATCCAAACTGTGCCAAGTCACATGCAGCAATTTAAAAATTCCTCAAAGAGCAGCCCAGCAGAGATTTCAGATGTAACATCAAAACCTTAATTTTTATAAGTCGGTTTCTTTTTGCACCACTGTCTTCCACATTGTGTGAACATTTTAGGATGAGTCTACTAATAAAAAAGCTTCAAAAAATAAAGTTTTGTGTCTTCTGTTTGGTACAGTTTCAAAGGAGTGAAGTGAGGCTGCTTCTTTTGACACACACGGTACCATTTGAGGAACTTCTCTTGTCACGGCTGTCAGCGTTTGAAAGTGTGAAAAATGTTTTGAAAATCTCTACAAAAGCATGCACTCGGCCTACATGTGAAGGCTAGGCCTGCTGAAAAACTCAAGTTAACCTCTCCTTTATTGAAAAGGCCTGAACTACTATTGAGTAACTGTTAGCAGTATTGTCTCACCCATCAATGAGATGGACTGGCCTTAGAATAGTGCACGTTTTTCTGCCTGCCCAGTGGACTCCGTATTGTAATCCTGACCTAGAGGTCATGGGTCTTGACCTGTGATAATGTCCTCTAACTCCTAACTGAATTACATGTGTTTGAGATGCCCCAGCATTAGCAGTTTCATTGTGCTGCTTTTTCACGGCCCGTAAGATTTCCTTTAGGCATGAAATCACTCTATAATGCATAAACAGTGTGACAGCGCGATCCTCCACCAGTGCGTTCATCCCAGCTGCCGTGCTGATTTGAGAACTTTTTGCCATGAGTTTAATGAGCCACTATGTCATGATTCGCTGACAATCGGAGAGCAATCTTTCTCCTGTATCACTGCAGAGACCTGCACTGTATGACAGTCAACATTGACTGAGTTGCTGTACTGAAGTTGTCCTTTAGGGTTCAAATCTCCTGCCCTTTCAAGATTTCCTGAAAGCACATGGTTTGGAACACCTGGAGAAATACACAGAGGATTATAAACAAGACCTGGTCGTTTTTCTTTTGAGTGAGGATGTCAATGAGTAACGTTCAGAAATGCATGTTTTGAAAGGTTGCATGAAGACACATATGGACTGCCTCAACAAAGCAGTTGGTTTTGCTTTTGATTTTGGAGTGAATATGGTGGTAGTTGTGTGTGTGTGTGTGTGTGTGTGTGTGTGTGTGTGTGTGTGTGTGTGTGTGTGTGTGTGTGTGTGTGTGTG
>JBBPDC010000002.1:7935561-7947636 GCA_037974485.1 Hemigrammopetersius urotaenia
GTGTGTGTGTGTGTGTGTGTGTGTGTGTGTGTGTGTGTGTGTGTGTGTGTGTGTGTGAGAGAGAGAGAGACAGAGAGTTTAAACTAGAGTTGAAGGGATCTAGGGGGACGCGCTGACTGAGCCACCAGCACACAGCTCCTCTGAGGCACGTGACGGTGCCAAAGCAGGTCAGGAAATTGGGCCCATATGATGTTTTTGCAGCAGTGGAGAGAAGATTTAGTGGAGATATGAGTGGAGCCATGAGGGATGAATCGCCATTAGGGAAAGCAGAAGAGACCCACTGCTGCAACTGCCACCCCTTTCAGCTCACAATACAGGGGTCGCTGTGTGTAAGTTTGTCTAGGTCAAAGGTTGTTGGGTTTGTGATAATGATAGTTTGATATATTACCATAGATGTACATGACTCGCAAGGAGAGTTTGTTTGCTTCTTTAACTTTGCACCAATGTTACAAGGCCAACTAGGTAACAAGTAATGGAAGGTTGTACCTCATACATTAGGATCATGCAACCTGTCAGATTGATGGAAAAACGTTTATAGCACAGTTAAAAGCAGTAGCAGCAGCTTTCTTTCATTCTGAATGTGGTTTGGTCCGTATTCCTGGTATGTCCTATGGTGTCAGCAAGTATGTTTGAGACAAATGAAAATTTGCAGTTTAGACCTGCATTTTACATGGTGACACTTGGTGGGGTGTAAGCAAGAGACAAGGGCTCAGGAATAATAAGAAAAACACATACAAATCAGATTCAATTAGGACTGGACCTGAAAGCAGTAAATTAATAAAGCCTTTTGTTTTTAGACTACATGAGCTACTTTTCGCATCACATTTGCTGCTTTCACATGCAGTCATTACTGCATTACCATTCCTCTGTAGCTCACAGACGCTTCAGTTTCATTATGGCTTCAAATAATGGGCCTCCCATTACAGCAAAACCTTCTGTGGAACACAGCGAAGTGCTATGTGTAGTACATGCAGTGGTAAAAGAAAACAGGCAGAACAACATGGAGTGCTTGGCTAGTTTATATTCCAAGTATACTGACTCACACAGTAAGTAATTTGACTGTCAAATAAACTAGCTGACGTTTTAGTAAGTTGCACATTACATTCCTTTAAAACATAGTAAAGCTTAAGCTGGGGTTGTTCTTTTGATAGCTATTTAGCATATTTGCTAAACAAACTAACCATCTGTTACTAGTCGTACACTTCTTTACTTTAATTCCACATTTACTGTACGTAGAGCATCGGTTCAGTTCTTCAGACTGAAAGTTTTTCTGTTAAAAGTTAAATTTGATTTAGACTCACATTAATTGATCTGGTATCTGCTTTCACTGCATGTTAGCTCCAGTGCAAAATTAAGATGGCTGACTGGCTACATTCCCTTTGATCAGAAGATCAGTTTTTGTATGTAAGGTGTGCTGGTTAACACTCTGTCAATGATAACATTGTTGAAATGACATCTCTAATCTCTATATAAATGTCTCCCACAGTCTCCCAAAGTGCACAGTTACCCTGATATGGAGACGGTGCCCCTCCTCCTGAGCAAAGTGAAGGCAGAGCCACCAGAAGACCTCCTTTCTTCAGAACAGTTCCAAACCCAGACTGAGCCCGTAGATCTATCAATCAACAAGTCTCGTCCATCACCCCCGTCTGCTACCGGCTCACCCATCACCTCAGCCTTCTCTCCGTCCTCCTCTTCTTCCTCATCCTCATCCTCGCCGTCCGTCATCGCCTCCATCTCTTCGGGTATGCCCTCAGTGTTGACTCCCGGGCCTCTGATAGGATCTCCCCCAGGAATCAGAGGCCAGCCGTTTTTGCACATCATCCACCCGGTGCCTCCCTCGAGCCCCAGCAAACTGGCCAGCCAGGTGCACCGCATCCCGGTGGTGGTGCAGTCACTGCCACTCATGTACACTACAGCAGTGCGCTCACCCTCCAACCACCTCAACTCCACCATCATGTTACCTCTACTGGACGAGGCCAAGGGTCATGGCAAAGGTGAGAGGCCACTCATCACTTTATGAGTCTGATTACAGTCCAATTAATTTCACTGCGGCTTAGATGGTAGGCAGTTAACAATTTGTTGCTGTCAGTTCTTCATTTGTGTCGTTTAGTTTTCTGTCATCATAATTTATAAATACTAGCTGCCTTTTATATGCATGAAAATGTAATGGTTAATAATAATAGAAACTGAATTAGTTAAAAACATTGATTAAGAACGTTTTAGCTTCTCTTGAAAAGTGGCTATTTTGAAGACCTGCTGTTCTGAATTTTTACTTTAGCTTGATTGAAGAAGAAATGGCTAGAGACGACTGTGATTGGTCATCTCTGTTTTGCAGTTAGTTTACTGTAATTTGTTATGACTTTTCAGTGCTTCGCCCTTCACAGCCACCATCACTAAAAGTTCCATTTGAGTGACGAACAGTATTTTTAGATTCTATAAATATACAATATATGTGTGCTGAAAAACTGTATATATTGTATATACAAATGTTATTATCTGATGTAAACCAGTGTAAGCTATGTTGTGCTTCTTTTAGTGTAGCGTAGTCTGTTGGTAAGACTGTGGGTAATGTTAAAGAGTAAAATCAACAGGTTTTCCTTAATTAAGGTAGTCAAATTTGTCGTATTAATCTTTACATCTCTACTGACACTTGAAGTCTTAGTACGCTTTAAAAACCAAGAAAAGAAAGTAGGCCATTTAGAGATGTCTGGTCTAGAGCCAAAGGTATTAGACACGAGATGAGGCATCGGTATCTTTATCCCTTTCTTCCACGCAACTGCTGATCTCCTAATCATACTCAGATAAGAGTGTGATTGTCCTCAGCTGCCTGCGCAGGTTCTAATGTTATACAATAGGTTCATTCTGTTTGGCCCTTGCTGCTTCCTGACTTAGGCTTTGCGTCTCAAAGTGCACACTTAAGGTCAAACATAAAAAGAAAAAAGGCTTGTGCGAATACTTCAACACATTCTAACTGAAGTAAAGACCCTCTCCCATACTCTTGGAGCTCCGGATGTCTCCAGGCTCTAATGTGTTTCTGGTGAGCGGAGATGAAATTTGGGAGATGAAAGTGACTTTCCGTAAGCGTGAGATTTTCCCCAGCCCTATCGCCTCCAGTGCAGGTAACAGAGACCCACTCTCAGCCCAGCGCCACCCGGACTAATCAAAAGCACACATCTTGGGCTTCCCGCAGAGCTCCCCGGTTCCAGGACCTCACCGGCTACTCTCATGGACTGCTGTTTGGAGTGGGTTTCCTGCAGGGTGGGGCTTTGTTTCACTGCTGTGGCCCAAAAAAACCACCAAGCGCTGGGTGTTGCTATCAAACGGAGTCCGGCCCAAGACACTGGGGAGCTGTTTGTTACTAAACCGCTTGTTTATCTGGGACTGGTGTTGGTCCCGAAGGGCTGGGCATGGCCAGGCGCAGCGTAAGACGAGAGCTTTTTAAACGGCGGGCGTCTTTCGCAGCAGGAGAGAGGAGGAAGGAGAGGAAAAACAAAGTTTGCGTAATCGGGTGGGGCGGATATTGAAGATGGGTGGCAGTGTAAGCACTCAGGCACATAGCAACACAAGCTCCACCCTGGGAGATTCAGTGAAGCGCAGGGGAAACGAGGTCAGGCCTGGGTGGGGCCTGCAGAGTGGCAAGCCATAGTATGGCTGTATGATAGCAAGGTTACAGTGATGCCTCAGCCAAAAATGCAAATTACCCTCTAAGTTGATGGCCAAGACATGTTTGGTCATCACTCTGGATAAGGCCAACTGCTGAATGCTATAAATGTAAATGTGAATGTGGTGTACAGAGGTTGCTTTTTTAGTTTTTCACTGAAACAGAAAAGAACATTCAGCAATATGTCTTATGCAAATATGTCTTTTGTCTCATTTATTGTACACTTTTCTCAAACTGTGCCAAGCCGTTAAATAATGTCAGACAGACTTGTTTATATGGTTGTATGACACTGTATGACATACTGTTATCCACTGTAAAACCGGTCAAAAGTCGAGACAAAATCAAGACTTAATTGCAGTGTCTATCCATGTTTTAGCTATATAACATTCTTTTTTTTTTGTAGCATGCTATGTAAAAGCCATTTCTTTGCACACAAAACATATTGGCTAATTATGTACACTTGTGATAGAGATACAATTGGCTTATCCTTTCAAAAATGAGATTTTTAGCTTTAATTCTGCTCTGTGAGCCTGAATTAGTTTTATTATAAATATGTAATGTCACAGGACTGACATGCACACACACTCAAACAGTGTTCACATGCAAATGTCCATGTCCAGGGCAAAGACAGCCAAAAGCTCAATGGACACTGTACACACCCTCCCACACTCCCACACACACACCTGCCTGTATGCACACGCATGCACACACCCACACACGCACACACAGGTTGGCCATCCTTTTAAAGGGAGGTGTGTGCCCTTCTCTTCAGCTCTGTCTCTGGTGGAGTTACCATGGAAACAGGCTTTGGCTGGAAACAACAGCAGAAAGAAATCCTGGGGTTTGCTTAGCTACCTCTCATGAACTCCGCTTTTGTCGGCGCCTTTATATGGACATCTTCCGAAATATCCTGGCCCACAGTGCGGGCAAATTGGACGGCTTACTACAATGCAGTTCAGTGCCGTTGTTCATTAACATGCCTGAGAAAGATTTATTTTCAGGTGCCCATTATGCACAGCATTCCGGTAGCACAGTTCATTTATGAATCAAGCACAGGATTTTTCTCAGCCAGTGTTGCACAGAGAGCGCTTAATTCTGTCAATACTGTGAGTGCACATTTACATAATGTACAGACTGCTATACTGAGGGAAGGCGCAAGCTAATAGGAGCCATTTTTCTTCGCTAATGTATGTCAGTGACTGAATCGTGATGTGGGTTGTGCTGGTATGTGTTAGCGGGCCACTGTGTTGAGTTGTGTCAAACTAGAGAAGAGGGAACTCTGTGAGAAGGGATGCGCTCCAGGCTCTTGTAATGCATCCAATGAATCTTGCAGTGGAGGAGTTGTCAGAAGTTCTGTTGACCATTTGTGGCACTCTGAAATTAGACGTTCCAGCCAGGGCTGCTCTCACCGAGCCCCCCAACCCCTCCCTCCTCCACCCCACCGTGCTGCCAATGAGAAGAGACACTGCCTCGTAAAATCACAAACAACTGACTGAGGACTCGCTCCATACAGAATGCAGTGATAATGATACAGTGATGTTCTTCTGGGGTTTATGCTTGCTCTAGCAGGGCTGGGCTGCTTCACTAAAATCATCCGTTACAAATTATTAATAGCTTCCTTGAAAAATGTAATCTCACTACTCATTACTTTTTATTGCTCTCTAAAATCATATACATCTGTACAAACTGTAAATTACAATAAAAACAGAAGGGTCAAGTAGAAACCACGGGCACTTTCCCTTCTTTTTTCACTTTTGAAACACTTATGGCTTGTTTAACCAAACTGCGACATTCATACTATCTCTAATATTTGCTGTTACAGTTACTGTAATTATGTTAAGTTATACTTTATTGAACCAGTCTTGGAATGTGAACCTACAGTCTACCAGGTGCTGGCACACTTAGGTTACTTTCTATGCTACTGGCCACCCCAAATTACTCAATAAAGACTAATGACGGAATAATATAATTACTGATTATTATTATTATTATTATTATTATTATTATTATTATTATAAAGAAATCAAGGGGGTTATTCTTTTGAGTAATGTCTTAAATTTGAGCACAGCAGAGTGTGTTTGCTGCTGACCTCTGACCTCCACGCTAAAACCTGTGTTTGTCTGTTGCCCTCGTGATTTTCTCGACGTGTCTGGGGGCCACCGCCCTGCAGATAATCGGGAGTGGGTGGAACGCAAGTAGGGCTGGACTTTCTTTCTGCTCGGCTTGGGTGGAGGACTGTGTGATAGTGTGTTAATGGGCTGCACTGGTGACGTGCAGGGACAATGCACTGCCCAGAGGCTGAGAGAGAGACAGAGAGACAGAAACAGACACAGAGAGAGAGAGAGAGAGAGACACACACACACACACACACACACAGAAGGCAAGAGAGACAGTGAGAGAGTTAGACGAGAGAGACAGAAAGAGAGAGAGAGGAGAGAGACCGAGATAGAGGGGGGGAGCGAGAGAGATAGAGAGACAGAGAAGATGAGAGAGATAGAGAGAGAGAGAAAGAGAGATAGAGAGAGAGAAAGAGAGATAGAGATAGAGAGCGAGTGAGAGAGAGAAAGCTGGCCTGAAAGCAGGCACCACACACACGCTGAGAAGGGAACTGCGAATTACTGCTGCCTACAGTCGATCTCTCAGCAGCGTGTGCCGCTAGCGTGGCTAATCAGAAAGGACGCTACTGTTATTCTCGGGGGAACCTGATAGTAATCATGATGGTGGTGCATGGTTGAGTGTGCAGGGGGGTCACACAAGACAAGAATATACAAATTGAGTTGTGGGCATGATTTTATACACAGAAATGAACCAAAATGCAGACAAATAAAAGAACCGTTCCTGAAACTCAAAGAGAACCTTTTTTTTCAAATATTACATTTAAATACTTGAAGTGCGTAAGTAGATATTAACCACAAAACAGAGATCTTAGTCTTTGTGGGTCTAGGGGAAATTTGTGGGTTTTTAAAAAAGTGTCATAGAAGAACCAGGAAGATGATTGTGAGTGTGAGGAACCTTCCTCAGCTTCTGTTCTTTTGAGAATATTTACATTATTTGGCGATTCTTTAAATGTCAAACAGGTTCTTAAGGCTCACATGTCTCATTTACAGAAGCGTTCTCTAAAGAATCTAACACTGAAAGGTTTTTGATAGAACCAATAATGATTCTACCACACTGTGCGCAGTATCCTCTTTGGCACTTTTCAGAGTGTTACACCATGTGAAGGTGCTTCGGACCCTCAAAAACTGAAAAATCTTTTTGGTGCCAAAATGGTTCTTGCATGGTATCATGATAAAGATCCCCCTTTGGTACTTTTAAGAGTGTAGTGCAACTGTAAGTGTATGTACTGTGTACTATAGGTTGATAATGTAGTACATGGCTGTGTAACTAACTTTCTGTCTTGCTCCCCCCCAACGGCAGTGCAAACCGACCACAACGGCTTGTCGCCAAGACAAATCAAAAGTGACAGTGATGATGACGACCTGCCAAATGTAACCTTGGATAGTGTTAATGAAACAGGATCCACCGCGCTGTCTATAGCACGAGCAGTGCAGGAGTGAGTATTCCACACACACACACAAACACACCCCCACACACACCTACACATCCACACACTCCTCCTCACCCGTACAATAAAACCAATCTGTTCACTCTGACTAATGCTAAAAAAAGTTTTAAAAAAAAGTGAGTGGGAGTGTACACATGTTTTAGAAAAGTAGCCATTATACTTCCTGCCCTGAATGATGCATACCATGCTTGAACTTTATTCTATTTTTGCTTCCATTCTGCACAGCTTTGCCTGCACATTGTGAACAGTGTTTTGAATGCTCTGTGTCAAATACAGGTCAGAAAACAGGGTGCTGTGCAGGTGAATTTTAGTGCTGAGATGTTTCTGTGCCTTAAACGAGTATTAAAGATACACTACGTTCACTTCCCCAGGGGAAGGGGGCATATTTGTAGCTGCAGTTTCTTTTAAATGGAAAAATAAAATGAAGAGGCTGGAGTCAGGACAGGGCGAATGGAGTCAAGGCAACTCGACTGTGACATAATATGGCACAATTAGGTTTACCAATCAAAAATACTGAATAGATGTAACATCAAAATGACTGTATTTATGCCCTTAAGACCATTTTCTTCTAATAGTCAAGAGCCTGCAATCATTATAAAACCTTTTAATTATGTGGAGTTTTTTTCTAACTTTATTGCATTTTCAAAAACAATTCTAAGCTATTGCTTGTAAGATGGGTCATTTTATGGCCTCACCCTTTCAGGTACCTTTATTAGTACTTTTGTTTTTGTTATTAATAGTCTCATACAAGATTCTATGGGCATCATGCTTTTTCTAACGGTTTAGTTATTGCTACTTATTTAATCAGTCTTTTAGTTTTCTGCTTATTGCTGCAGTATGCTATGTTGCTTCTTCATGCTGCATAGGCATACCACTCAGAAACTTAAAAAATAATGTTTCTTAAATTGTTTGCAGATTAGTTCTAGAAAGAAAACATAAAAAAGTGGTACCTTTGCATTTTGCAAAAATCAAACCATTTGTGAAGGTGCTTAAGGAAACAAAGGTGCAATTATGTCTCTTTTTAAAATAAAATAAAAAAATCTAGGTGAAGGACTTGGTGAAACATCATAAACTCTTTGTTTCCGAGTGTTTCAGCGTTGGCCGCAGTGGTTGTCATGTGGCTGTCCTGGTGGCTTAGATGAGGGTAGGCATCTCTCTTCATTAGAGACATTGCCCTGGTCCCATGCAGGCCAGGGCGCTTCCGTGAGAGTGCTGGCTCCATCTCGTAAACTCTGCGGCGTTTCCTTGGCCTGGCTTGTGCTGGTCGCTTGTTATTTAGGCAAACTGCTTGGAAAGTATTCCAGGATTCTGCTCTGTGTCAGAGTCCTCTGGAACAGCGCAGAGTAAATGTTTCCCTTTGCTGGGAGTGTGGAGCAGACGGACGAGGGACTTTGGCCCTGCTGGAACACCACAGCCAAGGTTTAACCAGGACTTAAAAAAAAAAAGGGCTGTTACACAGGGGTGATTTTTTTTTTGTTGCTGTTTACAGAAGTGAGGAAGGGTGTGGAGCGAGTGTGAGAGACAGAGTGAGTGCAGCTGTGTTCACTCTAGCTCACGAAACGAGATTACCTTATGACCAGTCAGGCTACAAGAATAACACTGATATCATAGTGTACCTATCGGCCAGAACAAATAAACAGTTATCCTGTAAAATAGTTACAAGTATTTTTAACCGATTAAGACAGTAACTGTCCTAATGCAGGGCATCCAGCTATACAAACCATTTCAAATTAGAATTCTTCTCATATGTGCAGGTCTACCAGTCAGTGTGTTTAAGTCTAGTGTGTCGTGGGTGGCTTTAGGTTATGGGTTAGGTTGGCACTGGCCAACTCTCGGGATGAAAATAACTCAGACCTGTCAGTGCCCAGTCACTGCAAACTCTATCTGGAGCAATGGTTTCCATTACTAACCCTGCACAACTGAACGTTTTCCCAACTCTTACGGCCTAAAAGGGCTTGTTAATTCCATTTGTTGCATTTTAGAGATTTTGGTTTACAGTCTGTATGTAAACCGTACACTTATGTGTTACACCCACTTAGCATTGTTCCTATGGGTATTCCAGCTATTGACACTGTTGCACTATTGTCTGTTGTGCTACTGTATTAATTTGATTAGATCTGCACAGGTGTACGTGCTTCATCATTCTGGAACTATTACTGAAATATTGCACGTGTTTATTTGTACATAAATCAATATTCATGTTTTAGGGATACAGACACTGTCACAGTTTTCTACTTCTTCCTCTGTTTCTTCTTTTCCTTCTCTGAAACAAATCATGTTGTTCGAAGCATAAGTTGTGTAGAAATGAAATAGATAGTTGTCCCTTCTGTTACTCAGGAGCATGACATGAGCCTGATTGCTGCAGCACAATGCATTTGATTTGTTTCAAACAAGTGTAATTGTAATTTGGACTAATAAATCTGCTCATGACTTTTGTGGTTATGTGGATTGTATTCAAAACATACTTGTGCAAACTAGTCCTAGGCTTTCCCCTGATCCACATGAAACTGGTACCAAACTATTCACAGGTAGGGAAGAACAGCAGCAAAGCACATTTACTTAGGACAATATAGTGGCTCCAAATTTATATAGCAGCAGTTTTTTAGTTTCATACTCTTCGTAATAAATAGTATGTGACATTTACAGATGTTTATAATATGTGATAGGTATGTATGTGTATGTTGTAATGCAGTGGATCCACTGTACAAAGATGGATAGCAGCAGTTTTTAGTTTTTAATAGTCGTATAGTAAAGTGCTGGATATGGGCGGGTGGGGATTACAGTCTGGACTGTTTGGAGGCAGAGGGGAGAAGGAGGAGAGAAGGGAAAGCGTTTAGCATCCTGACAGCCTGGTGGATGAATCTATTCCTGGGTCTGGTGGAGCAGGCACAGAGGCTCCAGCACCTTCTTCCAGATGGCAGGAGACTGTGTGAGGGGTGGGCTGAGCCTCCCACAATGCTGACTGCTTTGTGGGCTAGGCGAGTGTTGTAGATGTCCAGGAGGGAGGGGAGGGAGGTATCAGTGATGATCTTTCCAGCTGCTTTCAATATCGCTGCAGGGTTTCTGATCTTTGGCGGTGCAGCATCCAAGCCATGCAGTTGGTCATGGTACTTTCAATGGAGCCTTGATAGAATACCATGATCGAAACTGGAGCATTTACTCACTTTAATTTGTGGAGAAAGTAGAGGAGCTGTTGGGCTTTCTTTACCGATGATGCTGTGTTCTTTGACCAGGAGAGGTCCTCTGATACTACTGATGGTCAGCAGGGGTGGTCTTGGCCTAGTGGGTAGGATACTTGCCTCTGAACCAAGAGGTTATGGGTTTGAATCCTACCTTCAGTACACCACCACTGGGTTCCTGAGCAACCCCAAGTTGCTCCAGCGAGACTGTCCCCTGTTGTTAGGGAATGAAAATATCTTTGGATAAAAGAATAAATGCTGGACAATGTAATGTAAATGTGTTTGGTGTGTGTTGTCCTTGAGTTAATGACAGTCTCATTTGTTTTGCCCACATTTGATTTTCACTGCACTATGTGGCCAGTTGGTTCACCTAATTCCTGTAGTTAATCTTGTCGTTGTTGTCAATGAGACCCACCAAAAATCCAGTCCAGAATAGAGAAGGGTCCAGCAATGACAAGGATCACCCAGCTGTTTCAGTGGTGTTAGAAGTACAATTAAACACAATTGCATGTTTCTCCTTTTAACCCCAATCTGCAGTAAGATAGGGCCTATTTAGCTGAGGTCATACACTTTTTAATAAAGAAATCAAGAATGAAAAAAAATGATTACTTTAAAGAAAATGGAAACAACAATGGCTGACAATCACTTGCATTCGTAGAGGCTTTGAAGCTTCCGCAATCTTTATATTTTACATTTACATTTACATTTACGGCATTTATCAGACGCTTTTATCCAAAGCGACTTCCATTCCCTACCTACAGGGGGCAGTCTCCCTGGAGCAACTTGTGGTTAAGGGTCTTGCTCAGGGACCCAGTGGTGGTTCTGTAGGTAGGATTCGAACCTATGACCTCTTGGTCTGGTGGCAAGTGTCCTGCCCACTTAACTACCTCCACCCCTTATTCTGTTTGTTCTACAAGCATCTCCTTGTGGGTTCTATAAATGCATTAGGGCAACAATACTTTGAATACTTTTAAGTAATCGACATAGGCTACAAAAAATGCCTCATGCTAATGAGTCTCTTTTAAATTAGTCTTTTAAATTAGTCTTTAACTTTTTGAAAACTAGAATATATAGAATGGCTCCTTGTTGACTCACAAACACAAATGTAGGATTGATTGAAAATCTAGAACCCACATGTTGGATAGAATATATTTGATTTTGTTTATAATCTTTACCCATAGCATCAAACAAAAATGTGTGTGCTCCAGGACAAGGATCTAGAGCCTCTGTTCTACTGTTGTATTGTCTTTAACCACACTGGGAGGAAACTTATGGCTATTACAAACTTCAATTCCAAACGTCTCTTGACTGGAACTGCCCTACAAAACAGCATCTGGCAGCGCTCTCAGGGAGGCGGCAGACGCTATCAGTCTTAAATGTCACACTTTATGAGATGTGAGTCATTGAAGGAGATGTGGTACTGTGTGTGTGTGTGTGTGTGTGTGTGTGTGTGTGTGTGTGACGGAGACAGAGAGAGAGGTGATGATGGCACTATCAGAGAGTGTGCACCTGATCAGTGCTGTGGGGGAGACTTACATGTGCCTGAAGCACCGTCTGAAGCACTCTCCTACTCCCACGTATACAAATCTTTTCCAGTGATGTGTGTGTGTGTGTGTGTGTGTGTGTGTGTGTGTGTGTGTGTGTGTGTGTGTGTGTGTGTGTGTGTGTGT
>JBBPDC010000002.1:7948093-7980833 GCA_037974485.1 Hemigrammopetersius urotaenia
GTGTGTGTGTGTGTGTGTGTGTGTGTGTGTGTGTGTGTGTGTGTGTGTGTGTGTGTGTGTGTGTGTGTGTTATGCTGTGCTTTACTTATTAGCCCTTCCTGTCTACCAAGCAGTGCTAGCTGCTAATGCCATCAGCATTTTGCGCTTTACAGATCAGGTGAAGGTGTGTGTATGAGTCAGGCTGCTGCAATGTTATTTATGTGATTCTCATGGTGTCCCCTGTGAGTGAAGTTGGAGTGTAAACATCCTGTGAGAGTTCTCTGCTGTGACTCTTTCCACTGTAAATCCTCACTGTCGCTTCCCCAACTCCCCTTAGCGCTCCCTGTGCTTTTAGGCTCTGCTCCCACTCCCCTTCTCTCTCTTCCGTCTGCATTCTTCTCTCATCTCTACAGCAGTGGTTTCCACCTCTGGTCCTGGAGTACTTTTCTCATTCAAATTTTAGTGTGTCCCTTCCCCTCTGTCACTTGATCAAATGAAAGAACCATTTTTAATTCCTAAAAACTTTAAGGGCTTGTATTTTCATTCACACTTCAAGTTCTCAGTCACTACGAAGGACTAGGAGCTCCTGAATGGCGCAGCTGTCTATGCTTTGGCCCCATCATCAGGAGATCAAAAGTCTGATATCCAGTGATACCATAGCCACCTGTTGCCAAGAGTCCAGCCCCCCCCCCCCCCCCTTTCTCCCATCACACAGTGAGATGCAAACAAACTTGAGTGTCTGTTAACTGATAAAACAGAATGGGTGTTTAGTGTTCTCCTCCTAGCGTGTTGAGCTGTCCAGTGATGTTACAGTTGTTTGGTAGAAGATACAGTGGTGCTTTAGATGACTTGGTGGAATCAAGTGCTAGATTTCATCCTCCCAGCACTGGTCATACTATATGATTGGGGGAGTTCTAGTTAGTAGTTAGTGGGTGGAGCTGTTGCATAATTGAAGGGAAAATGGGGAAAATAGGAAAAAGATCCCCTCAAGATCCCCTCCAGAAGAGAAAAAATTGGATTAAGTAAAATGATGACCATATTGTTGCGTAACGGATTCCTGGAGAAGGTTGTTGATTGGTGCTATCAGTTTTCAAACTGCATCTATAGTTAATAGATTGTACATTCTCAATGATGCCCTTTTTTTTGCAATGCAATATCACAAAGACACAAAGTCACATAACTATTTTACCTACATCATAGTCGGTTATTAGTGAATAATTGTAGAAGATACTAATTTGTAGTAGTTACTGAATAATACAGTACGGTGAAACTTGCTATGTATCTCTATACAAAGCCATTTAAAATGATGCAACAATTAAGTGTTTCCACTAATTATCAAGGTTAGCAGCTCATTTATTTTATATTATTTTAGCTATATTGTATTTAAACTGCATTTGCATCTTGAATCAAATAGAAAAACATTTTGATACTTCAGGATCACACAGCAGAATGAAGTCTGACACATACAGCATTTACCAGCTGTGATGTAAACTTTAACTTGCTGGATAATTAATTAACTGGTTAACAGCAGGTAAGCAGCTTTATTCCAAGAGTATTGGTGCATATTTTACATTATCTGACAGGTGATTAACATGTTATAGTTTTGATAAAGTCCCAGGTCAATTTACATTATGCAACCAAGGGGAAAAAATACATTTAATGCCAGTTTACAGCAAAATTAAGTTGCAAGTTAAGTGAAAGTTTCAGCAATTAAAGCCAGTCTAGGATTAATAACTGAACAATAAGCCTGGGTTCCAGAACTTAACCCTTTCATGGTAAGGGAAAACAGGCATCTGTTTCTGGCTTTGATTTTACTTTTCTCCTTTAATAACATGATTTCTGAAGGCTGTAGGTTTATTCATTTTGATGGGTAAAGAATATATTTTGATGGACAGCTGATAGCCTAGTGGTTAGAGCATTCACCCTGCGATCAGAAAGTCCAGGTTCGATTCCCAAGACCGCTAGGCACAGCTGAGCAAGGTACCGTCCCCACACACTGCTCCCGGGCGGTGTTCCTGGCTGCCCCGTGCTTCACTTGGTGAATGGGTTAAAGGGTGAATTTCGTGCTGTTCACACTGTGTGCTGTGGTGTGTTCACGTATGACCGAATGATCACTTTCACTTCACTTCACTAATGTAAAGCTAAAAAATTCAGATATTTGAACTATGGGATTTTTGTGTCACAAGCTACCATTTGAGCAAGAGAATGACAAATCACCATTTTTGGGAAAACAAAATATATAGGAATATGCAATTGTGCCAGTCTTTATTGTTACTGTAACAAAACAACTCAATGAGCTCCTAGAAGCACTATAAAATGAGCACAATCATTTTAAGTAATGATAGAAAACATTGTAGTACACATTTTACTATGCCTAATGGGGACATGTACACATCATTTAAAAAAATTAAGACTCCCTGCTCTGAACAGGGTGTGCTGGAAGCTGGGGAAACACAAAAATGTCCAGGCAAGGCTATTCCAGTCCAAGAACTGGGGAAACCTGTAATAGAGAATACATTAGGCTGTATTTTATTCTCACTCTCTTTTCTTCTCCCTTATTATCAACCAGTTCCCTCTTCTCTCTGCTTCTACGCATGCTTTCCCCTGTGTGTTTGTGTGTGTGTGTGTGTGTGTGTGTGTGTGTGTGTGTGATTTGGCTCTGGGTAGAGGTACAGGGGAGTTGGAGTTCAGCTTCATTTCTGACACATTGGCTCATTTCCGCTAGGCCTCCGCCTGGCACTGTGCCAACACCAACAGGTGATCCCTGGAGCAGGGGAGAAACAGGAAGTGGCTTGTGTGTGATGGAGACAGTCCACTGGAGGGCTCGTCTGGGCCCGCCCTCTTAACTTTCAGCGGCTGGCCCAGGGCATGCCAATCACTAGGCAGGGGGGGAGAGAGACAGAGAGACATACAGCGAGACAGAGGGAGAGAGACACACAGAGAGGCAGAGAGAGACACACACAGACAGGCAGAGAGAGAGAGAGACAGAGACAGAGATGCAGAGAGAGGGGTGGGGCAGAAATAGAGAGGCAGAGATAAAGTGTAGGGGCATTCTGGACCTCGTCTGCTGAGAAGTCCCCCCCCCCACAGACACATGCACGTACGCACACACATATAAAAAAAATATTGATGTGTTATTGATATTTACATGATGCATGTACAAGAATTTTACTTCAAAATGTAATTCCAAAATGCTGTATATACACTATACAGTTATATATTATATTATTTATAATTCTATAGTGGATACCGCTGTTATTTATATATATTTCTATAGTTAAATTAGTTATATAGTATATGTGCAGAGTGTACCAAATTATGGTGGCTAGACAACTGGGTCAGATCATCTCCAAAATAGCAGGTATTTTGCTGTGTATCTAGTATGCAGTGGTCAGTATATATATATGTATATATATGTATATATATATATATATATGTATATCCCACCTATATCCTGAGCTAAGCAACGCCCATGCACACATGACGTAAAAGAAAAAGTGATTCATCAGTCCACCTCACATTTTTTCATCGCTCCATTGTCTAGTTCTGATGCTCACATGCTCTTTGTTTGTGCTTTTGGCGGTGGACAGGGCTCAGTATGGGCACTCTGACCAGTCTGCACCTACGCAGCCTCATCCACAGGAAGTAGTGATGCACTGTGTGTTCTGGAATCTTTCTTATTATATGCTCTCCTGTGGGATCAGACCAAATGAGTTAGCCTTCACTACCTCAGAGCTCTTTTAGTAGGTTCTAACCAGTTCATACTGGGCACACCTGACAAGACCTGCTGTTTAGATCCAATCATCTAGCCATCAGAACTTAGTCCTTGTCAAAGTTGCTTAGATTCTTACACTTGCCCATTTTTTCCTGCTTCAAGAATTGTCTGTTCATTTGTTGCCCAACATATTTTACCCCTTAATAGGTTACACTGTAATTAGATCATTAATGCTGTTGCTCTCACATGTCAGACATATTGTGGGGCGGCTGGAGATCAGAAGGTTCTGGGTTTGAATCCCAGGACTGCTAGTGACACCTCTGAGGTACTCTTGATCAAAGTACCCTCCCCACACACTGCACCCTGGGCGCTGTGTTCCTGGCTGCTTGCTGCTTCACTTGGTGAATGCGTTAAATGCAGAAGAGGAATTTTGTGCTGTTCACACTGTGTGCTGTGGTGTGTTCGTGTCTGACAGAACAGTCACTTTACACTTTAGCCCCTGTGGCTGAAGTTTGTGAGCCCATTAGAAATGTTCTATAATCCTGCATAAATACGATTAAAAAACATCACCAGATTTCATGTAAGTCCAAAAAGTAGATAATGTTAGGAGATCTGGTAATTAACTTAATATCAAGGGAAAGTGTGTCATGCAGCAAAAGACCCCAAGCACACAAGTTGTTTTGCCAAAGAGGCATGAGCTATAACTCCTCCAAGCCGATTAGTTGCAATTAGTCCATCAGATACTTAAAGCACAGGTTCACATACTTTTGGCATTCACAAATATGTAAAATCATTTTACTTAATAAAGAAGTGGCCAATTTTATATTATATATATATATATAAAATAGGCCACCTCCGTCATATTTATGTAGAAAACCAAACAATCCTTTCAGTTTCAAAAGGTGAAACAAGGGCTATGGAAAAACATTACAAAATCATTTTGGAATAGCTCTTATTTTCTCTGCATTTCTTAGAAAACGTTTCCTCTAAAAACAACAAAATAAACACACCCACTCACCCATGGGCCTCATGTCCGTGCATGTCCCCCTGTCTTTTAGTACGCCGTGACATGTTCTTTGGACCGCTCCTGCAGTGTCAGGCTCATTGGCTGAGGCAGAGCATTAAAGAATCTCTCACTTAAAGCCAAGCAACTCTGTCACCAACGATCACTCCCATCTCAGAGCAGTCCTGCACTCAACTATCAATATTCCATTAACCTAGGGCCATCACAAACACACACAAACGGTACTAGTACTTCATTTTCGTCCATTAGAGATGTGACGCCATCCTGTATTGATTTGGTATGAAAAGAGTGACCAGAGGCTATTTATTATGGGAAAACACAGTGGTGAACTATCATTAAGAAAGAGCAAACAACACAGAAAAACAAGATGCTCCATGCTGAAAATTGGTGGCTGCTTCAGAAAGAGGAGTGATCAGTCTTGGCTTCCTTACTTCAATCAAAATATACCAGGGATAGGGTGCCATCTAGTGTTTCTCGCCGCACAGATCTGCAGCTTCCCTTTGGCTGTTGGACTTAGACCTCTGTACTGATATAAAAAAAACCTTTGACAAAATCAATAGTGTGCAAAAATAGGCTTGACTAAGTGAAGCACCTGTTTCTGATCTAGAATCCAGTAGGAATAGTTGTTACTTGCTGACTTTATTTGTACTTTATGTTTAATATGTAGTTTTTACTGAGTAGCTCAGTATCTTTGATTTAGCTGCTACTTAAGCTACTGTTTTGGTCAACGCCTGTCACTCCAGTGTGTACCTGTGTGTGTGTATGTGTGTGTATCCACAGTGTTCTTATATTTATTTATATATCTACTCTATACATACATACATAGAGTTTAGATATACATATGTATATACATACATATATATTTTACAATACACATGTCCATTTTATTCTGTTCTATTGTTCTTAATTTTTGTTCTTACCTTCTGTCCACTCGCTGTGACATGCAAATTTCGCACTTGTGGGACTAATAAAAGTTTATCTTATCTCATTTTATCTTATTTTATTTTTGCTAAACTTACAGCTGTGCAAAAGTTTGGGCATTTCAAGCCTGAAAAAGGAAAAGCCTTTTTCTCTACAGAGAAAACATTTCGGCATCGTCGTTTTGTTCTACTATGTCTTAAAATGAGCAAATAAATGGATATTGTGATCTAAAATGAGCAAAAAGACACATGAATGTGTTCATTATAAAAGACCTGTTAATTTATGTTCACTTAGAAACTCATTAAAACATGTAGTTTGACTGTAGGTCACTTTTGAGCACAATTATATTCCCCAACAACCAACACTGTTCAGACTGCACATCCTTACATCAAAATGATCAAATAACCTCTAATATACTTGTCTTATGTTATTTCTGACACTGTTTGGTATATTATTATCTATAATAACTGACAAAGGTACATTTCAAAACAATAGTGGAGCCTGACAATTGTTCATACTTCTATTCTTTTTAATGTTTTATATTAGTCTATTTTCTTTTCCTTAGTCTTTTGGCCATGGGTGCCATGCAGGAATTATATGTTCTTGTGTTTAATTAAATGTTTTTATTATAATATAATATAAATAATACTGTGTATTTATATGTATGATAATGCAGATAACATAATATATTTAGAATATTATATTTATTTGACCTCTTGCCGATCTTGTTAGAAATTATTTAGTTGATTGTTAAATAAATGCTTGTAAACATTAAGCTTCAGAGAAGGTCGTTACATGCCCTCTGTTGGGAACGACAGCAGACTGTATTAAATCATTACACCACTTGGAGGCAGTGGTGTGCTGAAACATCAGCTGTGAGGAACCAACTGCTGAGACCACCACAAGCTGATTGGAGTAGGTCAGGTTTTATCTGACTCACTGTCTGGTTCATTTGCTTTCTGCTGACTCATACTCTTTTCCTCTCTCCATTCAGTTCCATGTCACCATTCAGTATTGAGAGCATGCGGCGCCCACGGCGGTCAGAGTCACCCGACTCCAAAAAGAGGCGCATTCACAGGTGTGACTTTGAGGGCTGCAATAAGGTTTACACCAAGAGCTCCCACCTGAAAGCACATCGGAGGACACACACAGGTTAGAGACGCACAGACACTGCCTTCTTTGCAGAAATGTTTTAACAAGTAACAGGGCACAAAGACATTTCCTACTAACATCACACTACAAGTTCTACAAATAATCAGGCTAGTAGTATGTTAAGATAAGATAAGATAAGAAGATACGATAAGATACGATACAATAAGATAAGATACGATACGATGCGATGCGATAAACCTTTATTAGTCCCACAAATGGGAAATTTGCTTTGTCACGATAGAAAGTGAACTGTACAAAGTAAAGAGCTACAAAGAAAATCATAGAATATAATAAAATATTATACCAACAGTACAGCTGGTATAATATTTTTATTAAAATGTACACTCTACAATCTAGAAATATAAAATACGGACATCTGTATTGTAAAAAATATACATATATGTAAAGTATATGTGAACTAAATCTAAACTATGTTGCCTTTGTTAGTAGTTTTGTTTTGTTTTCTGAATCCTGTTGTTAAAGCTGACCTGCCTTGAGAACTGTATTGCACAGTTAGGTCATTTTACCCCATTAAGCATCTAGAAAATTAACTATATAACATATTAATTTTCTTTTCACTTTGGAGCCAAAAAGAGAATAACTATCAAATACAAATATTCACAGTTTCATCCAGAGCTTCTTCAGAAACAAGGATAGGAGCAGGAGCATGACGCTTAAGCCTATGTTGGTGCATTTCTGTGAGGATTCAATTGCTTTCAGCCACAAGAGCGTTGGTGAGGTCAGGTAGTGATGCTTCATTAGTCATTCATCCCAAAGAATGCAGTTCCAAGGCATCCATAGGTTAGTGCTGAGAGGCTTTTTATGCTTCTAGCTGACCCTTTACATTGGACATTGTGACCTTAACTCACGTAAGATGGCTCCAGAGCGTCCCAATATAATAGCAGTTCTTTACTATAGAGATTATACAAGCTGTGTGTGCACAGCTGATTACTTGTGATAGCTGTGGATGCACTGTAGATCAACAGCGAGCCAAGAACGGAGCCCTATCAAAGGGAGAGCCTATATGGGTCGGTCCAAAATCTGCACATAGATACTAACTGGTGTCTAGCAATGAGATTTGATTTGAACCATATAGGTACAAAATCAGTGAAGTCTTCACAACAAAATATGACACACTGTCAAAAGCAGAGGTGGGTCCAGAACAAGAAGTATGTTCATCCTCGACTCAGCCGCAGCCAATAAATCATTTAAATAATCATTTATAAATAATAAATAACAGCAAATTATTTATTACCAGAGTTTTTTGTAGATGCAGTAACCTAAATATGGGCCAGATTTATTGCCTCTCCCCTAGTTGTTACTTTGGAAAGCAAAGGCCTTGGCATACCTACAAAAACTAGTAGTGAACAGTAGTAGTTAGCCATGATATCACCAAACTGTGCTGGACTGCAGTCCTTCAGGGCCAGAGATGAGCACCATGGCACTTTTCCACTGGGACAAGGAACCGTGACTTACCCTGAACAATTATTTTTTGCAAAATAATTTTTCCTTTGCAAAATAAAGAGACCCGTACCCAGGCCGTATCCCTGCTACTCGATGGCAGGGCTGAAAGTGGGTTGCAGCCGAGCTGACCATCACTGCTTTCTGATTGGTCGAAATATTGTCATCACAACATGGAAAGAGGCCATGTAAAAAGCAACAACTGAGATATAGAATAACAACTGGGAAGTCGACAAAGTGCAAGCACTACTATCTGTTTGGGCTGAAGTTAAATTTCAGTACAAGTTTTAACGCTGTCTTTAACGCTGTGAGAACACAATGGTGTACCAGGCCATCACTAACAATTTCCTGGGTTAGGTGTTCGTCAGGCGGCTAAAAATCGCTGAGAAAAAATCTCAAACAAGACGATAAATAATAAAAGACTGCAATCACAAAAGCAGTTCTGACAGAAACACTTTCTGGTGGTTCGACAGCATGAATGTGGTTTTGGGACGGCAACCAGCCATAAATTATGCAGAGAATTACGCTGCACGGGTCCAGATAGAAAGGAAAATCAAAGCGTGCTGCAAGTAAGTTCTGTTCCATCGCAGTAGGGTTTAGGTACAGCATGGTGGAAAAGTGCCTCTAGTCCAGTGTGTTAATCCTTCAGCCTGAGACTTACAGCGTTTATTTTTTCTTCATTTTCCTCTGCAGGTGAGAAGCCATATAAATGCACATGGGACGGCTGCACATGGAAGTTTGCTCGCTCGGATGAACTGACGCGCCATTATCGGAAGCACACGGGGGTCAAGCCCTTCAAATGTGCGGACTGCGACCGCAGCTTCTCGCGCTCGGACCACCTGGCCCTGCACCGCCGCAGACACATGCTGGTGTGAGCCAAGTCCACCTCTCTCACACACAAACACACACACACACACTCTCTCTCTCACACACACACGCGCGCGTGCACGTCGGGCCAGGGGGGAGCTGGGTTCTCCCCTGCACACGTTCAGCTGGGCTGGACACAGTCACGGGCTTAACCGACCCCAGGGAAGAGACAGAAGAAACAGGCAGGAGGTCTGACGGATGCTTGAAGGACAGATAAGAATTCATAGAGCTGAAGAGGGTTTGCCCCAGGAATAGAACAGGTCGGTCTTACAGGCCTGGGGTCGGTTCGGACATTCAGGATGCCTTGAACATGGACACTTGGAGATGTTCAGCACCTGCTCGCCAGTACCTGAGCGAGAGTTCTTCTGTCTGCAGTTTTTTGGTTTTTTTTTTTTCCCATTCAGCAACTTTTTCTGTCCGAAACAGCTGCGTCCTTTTGTCATCGACAATGTGAAGAACTTCAGAATGGAATTGCTGCACTCACACGTTTCTTCTTTTTTTCTTCTGACCTGGGCCAGACCTAGGCTTGAAGGTGAAGCTCGTGTAATCAGACGCCGCTCTTCTGCCGATGTTTCTGGAAGCAGAGTCCAGGGGTCGTTCCAGGGTCAACAAGGAGAAGCCCCTCACGTTCTTGAGACCAGAAGGCCCGGGGAGTTTTTTTTCCCTTTTATTTATCACATGTCAGCAAACCAGCTCATGAGATTAACACACGGCACAGCAGACCACACATCAACAGACCAGTTCACTTTCGTCATATTTTGGTTTCCCCTGATTTTCACACCAAAAAAAAAAAAATAAAGATGTTAGAAGCAAGGCACTGAGGTGTACGCCGAACGTGCGGCTTTATGAAACTCTTAGGCAGGCCTTAGGACTCAGTTTGGTGACGCTTTCAGCCTCTTCAGTTCGTATTGGTGCGTTCTGTTCTGTGATCAGCGAGTTAAGTGCAATTGTATACGATTAATAGAATTTTCAGTATGAGATTATTTTGCTTTTTCCTGTTTTTTTTTTTTTTCCCTGTATATTCTTGCTTTGAATAGGATGGGCCCTGAAAATCAACAGTACAGCAGTATCCTCAACAGTATTACTCATTCACTCACAAAGCAGTCACCTCAACAAATGATATAAAGAGGAACTGAAATGTCGCACACGTCTCTTACCTCCCCCATGATTGACTGGCAGACTCAGTGCTCGATGCCCATCAAGTCTGGTTTTTCTTTTTTCTTTTTTTGGCTTTGAATAAGTCGGGGTACAAAAAGGCAGACCACTTCTGCTAACGTGGGCCTTCAATAGTGTGGTCTTTTTTTGTACTTGAACAGACAATACATGCCAGGAGAGCAATACACTCACTCAAGAGCAACTGGGGAGTCTGCTCTGACATCAGAGGGCTTTTCAAAACATGGACAAATCTTTGGCTTTCTACCAGTGCCACTCGGTTTTCTATACTGCAGAATCTTCTATATTTGTAATGGATTTGTAGCTCTGACATTTTTGACATTCTCAACACCCAACAAGATTTGAATGCATTTGAAAGACTAGATATTCTTTTTAAAGCCTAATTTGGTACGGCATAGCAGGGTTTGCCCAAATGAAGCGTACTTTGTCCCTGAACAACCTATTAAACCCCCGAGATCATGTACAGTCCTGTATGGCATTGAATTGAACATTTTGATAGTATTATAAAGAGTCTTCTAGCCATATTGTAATGTATTTAAATATATAAAGGGAAATTCCACCAGCAAAAGGAGATGCAAACACAGTTGTCCAGAGAGGTTTGATGAGAAATGGTTAATTGTAGTGATTTTGATTTCTTTTTACAATCTGAACCAGGGATTGTGATGTCAAGAGTGTAAATACAGCCTGTCTGTGATCTTTACACAAAGACCATTGAACCGACAGGTGTCCTATAGATAGTTTTAGTATGCAGTGGGTAAACTAGTTATAATTGGGTACTGTTTCTTAGTGATTTGCGTATCTGTGCCCTATGTGTAGTTTAAAACCACATTTTAGGCTAAAAGCAATGTAACATACATTAGACAAAGTATTCATAACCATTTTGTAAAACTTTTGGTAGGGGAACTTTTAGGACCATTCTCTGCAGTACTGCATTTCTCATCAAACCACTCGTTAAGTGACTTTATTTCTCCTAACATTTCAACTCGTATTTAATTTTAAACAGTGCATTTTTACACTGACAATGTCCTATTTTTGGGGGGTAATTAGAAACATACAGCACTCCCTAGAATCAGATCTGAAATGGACCCCTTATTGACATATAGTACACTATGTGCAGTGCACTATGGAGGGGCCAATTTTAGATTCAGCCTTATTCCCTTAAAACAGAATGGCCACCAGAGGGCAGTAGTTTCAAGCGAGTTCAGTAAAGAGGAGCTTAGACTGCATGCATATGTCTTACATGTCAGATAAATGCACAATGCGGTCACCTATTCTGAGTGGTCAGATTTTGTGCATTTGTGAAGATAAACACTACATTAAGTGAACATCAGAGGCAATATAACGACTACACGAATCCTTTTGGCTTACTGATCCCAAATAAAGGCCATTCTTGACGGCATCTCTTCCATCGTACACTCAGAATGTTGTCAGATAGCAGACTCATAGTGAGCGGCTCACAGTTAGATTTCTGCTTCAGTTCTGTCGCTTTCCGTTCCTCCAGCGATGCACTTTCGAATGGCCAGTATAAGCCTAAAATATTCATATACATGCACACATGCACACTCACTCTCACACACATGCACACACACACATTCATGTGCACTGCTGTTGGAATCTCCGCGTCTATCTTATCGCAAAGAAAAAGAAGTCAAGTTTTGTGAAAATGCTGTAAAAGGAATGTGTCCATTCGAGAATTAACATGACCAACGGTGTCTCTTGCTCTTTGTGTTCTGAAGTATTATGATCTATTATGTTCTTTTTTTTGTTGTTATTGTTGTTGTTGTTGTTGCTTTTTCCGTTGTTGTTGTTGTTGTTACGTATCTATTTGTGTACACATGCGTGTTTCCTGTGGTATATGGGCTCGAGTGTATCATCAGCACCTTGTTTTTATGAAGTATGAATTTGAAACGAATTATTTTCAGTTAGACATAAAACCTTAATCACCCGTGTATCTTATCATCTTATACTGTATTTTTTTTTTTTTTTTCAAGGAATTTCTGCAATGTGGGGCACTTCATCTGCATATGACTATTTTCTGTACAAAGAAATCTTTTGAAAATGTTGTAATATATGTGAAAGTGAAAGTTATTACGCAGTTTTACAGGCTGTAAATACCTATTGAGAATAGGTCCTTTTTATTTGTTTTGTAATACAAGGGATTACCTTTATACATATGCAGAACCTTTTTTCAAGAGACCTTCGTGCGCCTGTTGTTAACGTAGAGTACAATGGGGCTGCACGAGAGAGTGTTTAAGGTCGCGTCATCTTAAATGCTCGCATCCTTTACAGTTGCTATAATGTGATTAAACAATCCAGTGAAATGCACAGCCGTAGTTCACACACACAGTGTTCAGGAGTGGCTGCCTCTGCCAAGGCCACCCGCATTCAGTCATTTCTAGTAATCAATCACTCCTTTTTGTGAGGACCCCATTTTGCGAAATGCGATTCAAAAATTGGAAAACAACTCGTGTCGAATGAATGTTCCTCTCCAAACAGTATTTAAGAGCCATTGGCATTGTTCCCTTTTTATTTATTTCTTTTGTTTCAGCTATTATAACCCACATATCAGTAAAAAAGAATTTGGCATCATTTTAGCTCCTGTGCAGCACATACCCTACTGTTCCGAAGTTTGGAATAATGATGCAACATGGAATAATAGAAAGATAAAGACAGTTTTGTTGCAGATACATGTTTAAAAGAACAGAATGTTATTCTAATCATAATGAAAATATACTGTAGGTTTCAAAAAGTTTGTAGGAAGCTGTAAAAATGAAGGGGGTTTATACCAAAACCAAAGATTTCCTTTTTTCATAAAATATTTAGTACATAAACAGTGTTTATTCGACTCCCTCAGCCCATATGTGCAAATTTAGCTGTATATTAAGAATGTTTTCAGAAAAAAATAACAGTGCTTTTACATCCACTTGTTCAGCCTACAGCAGTTTTTGCCACACCCGCTTACTTTGGGTGGTGTGTTTAACTCAAGACTACTATTTAAATGAACCACAATACAGAACAAATAGTTCAACCAGAGGCTATTTACATATATCAGTCTGAACGGCGCAGAATAAAAACAGATTGTACGTTTACTGGATAAAGAGAGGTTGGAAAATGGTGGTTTGAAAGGGAAACAAATTAAATGCAAAAATGCCCTTTAAAATTGAAAAGCTGTTGTTGATGCCATTATAATTCAGTTGGATGTATATAGTTGAGGATGAATAGTTTATATCCAGAAATGACTACAAATACTAATTAGTTTATTATTTTGCAATTCATTACTTTGTGGTTCATTTATTGACATTTTAAGTACTAACTGTCAAAAAAAAAATCATTTCAAGTCCCATCGTAAAGCAAATATTTGATGACGAGGGATTCCAGACTTCTGGACGTTAGAGTGTGTCTGCTGGAGCAACAGTGAGTCAACAGTCAGTTTGGTTCATTTTAGCGCGGTTAACCAACAGTAATGTTTTAAAAGAAGTATTATCTACTTTCTTCTCCCACTCTTCTTACTTTGTTTCTTTTGTGGCATAATTTTGTAACGGCAAACAGGGTCAAAGTTATGCAATAATGAAGAGTGCCTACTATATGAATTGCTTACAAAAAAGTGCACAGAAAGGCAAACGGAATTGGTGCCGTGAACACAAAAGTGCACCCGATACCAATAATCCTGTGCTAGACGCCCGGGTGCAGTGTACAATGGACAGTACAGTACGAAGCCTGTTTGTAATGCACTGAGCCTTATAGATCGTTTTGAAGATGACATGTTAAGCTAAAGCTGTGAACACCCACCCATTGATCACCCTGTTGAGCAATGCTGTATGTGTCTTCTGTGGAAACCTCACAGGTTCAGATGGATATCCTATTACTCACAGTATCACCTCAACCCAAGGACACAGTTTCTCCATTATTAGCGAATTCCTTTTGCCTCCTTGCTCTAATACAGATATGAATTTCATGACTTTCAGCGGTGTCGGGCCTCCCTCGCGGCTGGGTGTAGACTTATCCGGTGCCTGCCGTTCTCCCAGAGAATCTTTCTGCGAGTTCAAAGTGTTTGGGTACAGCACGACCCTTTGATAATTCCTCTGTGAACAGCTTGTTTCTTATACGTATGCGATTTAGTCTGTACAATATTGCTTCTGTTTCGGTATCGGCTCTTTTGATTTCTCTGCGATCTAAATATTTACTTCAATGCCTTGGTTTCCAGTTTTGATTTCCCTGATATTCCGTGATTATCGTTCTTGTATTTATGTATAGTGTGTGCGTATTGTAAATATATTCAGAGCTTTTTCATTTTACTGCAGAGTTGTGACATTTCGCCCCGCTACGCTTCAAAGGGAGTCCCCTCCACACTGAATCCTATCAGAGGATGTCTTGTTTCAATCGTTTCCAAGGTTGAAAGAACAAGTGTTTCTTCTTTTATCCGAGTTCTCCGGAAGGTGTCTGAATATTCTGTGCTATTGCTTTTTCTCTGTAGTTTATTTCCTTCTTTCTTTCTTTCTTTTTTTTCCCTAAAGATTGAGCTGTGAATTCAAATTGAGTTTTAACATTATACTTGTATGATAATCTAATCGGAGGCATGAAAGTTAATAAAGTTGCATTTTGTATGGAATACGGCTGACTAATTTAAAAGGGGCTGAAGCTTTTTGTTTGTTTTCTTCGCGACGCTGTCTAGCTTTGAGGTTTCCCTGAAAAGTCGAGCTAAGAACGAGAGTAAGCCTTTCTGTCGGAGAAGACTGATGACCGCTCTTGCTTCCTGGTCTTGCTTTAGAAAGGAAAACAAAAACCAGTCCTTAGAAAAGTGAATGTAACTTTCACAAGGGCCTGGGTGTGGCCGCACGACTACAATAGGGCAAAGATACACCTGCCTTTAGCGAATAAACCGCTCTCCGCTTGAAATGCTCGACATGAATGTTCCTTTTTGTGGAACAGCTGAGCCTTCTTTCTATACACGCTCTTACTTTGAGACAATCTTTGTAAGCACATTCAAGTAAGTACAACAGAAAGCTAGGCTCTGGATTTCACCATTGTTGTTTTCAATGGATGAAGATAATTCACTGGCTATAAAAAGACTGTCTTTATGATAACAATCAAGAGGAGAGATTACAGAGGTAAAGCTTGGGCAAAACTGCCCAGTCCACATGCACTGATAAGACCTAAGCTGAACTGAATTACTTACTATCTTTTATAAACAAGGCATTTTTCAGTGCTGGGCCAACAAGAATGTTCCCATTCCACAAAGTGGTCTCCTACCTACTAGGCCCTATGTCCAAAAAGTTTAATGACGCTAGTGAAACTTCTGATTTTATAAAAGAAGAAGGATTGAAGCTGCTTGAGAATGGCAAGAATGTGTACAGCTGACATCAACAGTGTACTTTTGAGGTCTGAAAGATAAAACAAGTACACATTTACTACAGAACAAACTTAAATATGGCATTTTTCGGATCAATGGGGAATTCCACAGATTTTTCAAACTATTTGCCAAATTCAACAGCTGAGATGCAACCAAAGGCATTCAGAATGGTATGATGGCACACATCACATTGCAAAGAAACATTTATTAGTGTTGTGAAGTCCACAACAAACATATTTACTATCTGTAATGACCAGTGAATCTGTCTTCTGTGTTTTTATATATAAAAAGGTTCAAATTCGGAAAAGGCAAAAAAGGGAGTTTTCCTTTGGTGATAGCTCTCGTAACAATGAATACTTTTTTTTGCAAAACAATTGCTATGTAACAGGCATCAGGCAGTGTATTAATAACCATTTCATGACAGAATTACAATGAGAGCTTTTAGATGCATGACATTTTTCAGATGTCTAGTTCCTGGTTTCCTCTGTAAATTGTAAGTCGAACTTTTCACATTTAACAACTCTCAGTGACTTTCTTGACTGAACTGATGGACTTCATTCATTAATACTTTTAAAAATATAGGTGCTAAAACCAACATGGCATGATGCCACAGTGTGGAAACAAACAAAAAAACGGTTCTTACTGACATCCATGCATCCAAGACAAGAATCGTTCATAAAGCTTTTATTTTAAGAAGGTACTGAGCCACCACCTCCCACAGGAGCCTGCAAACGTTCTCACAGTGGTGTTGTGTGACTGCAGAGCTTCTCCTGTTGGACTGACTCATCACATTTGCCCATCTGCTTCAATTAAAACAAACAGAACATTCTGGCTCGCCAAGCGTGACAAACAGTGGAGAAAACCCCTTTATTCCAAAAACTGTCTATTTTCAGACACATTCTTCCGTGGTAAGCTTCAAAACAATTGCCAGCACTGGATGGAGTTAATATAGAGAGCATGTGACTTTGCATGTAAGGACTCTTCATTTTTCCGCATGCTGTACTGGATGTCCTGGTAGAGGCTAAAAGCCTCGCAGCTGAACATAAAGCAACACCCAATTACTCATCTAAAAATATCCTCACATTTTTCAAGACCAGTAGTGCCAGATGTACCAGTTTAATTCAATAACACTATAATTGTGCCACACCTGCTAACATTCACCTACCTCCCTGGCCGGGCACAAGGACTCACCAGTCTGGCTTGTAAAGCAAGGGTGAAGCCACAGGTCCTGGTGCAATAAAACATGTAAAAGTTATGGCACATTTTGATTGTTTTCCAATATTCTATACTTGGCAAATGCATTGAAGCTGAAGCACGAGAACTTTTGTTCCCTGGATGTGTACGTTTTTCACTTAAAAAGAGATAATATGACTGGGTAGACTTTTTAAATAATTATGCAGTGACCAAAAATATTAGCTTATAAATTTTGATTCTTAAAGCGGACTTTTTGTTTCTTCTAGCCATTCTCAAACAGTTTCATGTGGAGATACATAGAATGCATTTTCAACAGGGTAGGAGACGTTCCACATACACTGAGACGTTGCTGGGGGGGGGTGCATTCCTAAATGCAGTCAGTCATTTAAAATGTTCCTTTTACAATTAAATTCATACATAAGCATGACCTCAAGTATCTATATTTGTTCAGGGTAACACAGTTACTACAGGGTAACACATTGAAACACATTCAATCGGGTGTGTCCAAACTTTTGACAGATAATGTATAATTGATGGATGAAGTCAATTTGTCTGTCTCATTCATGCTGTTTCGCTTACATACCTGTCATTTAATATTGAACACATTTGTACTGGTGGATTGTTATAACCAATAATAATTCTGCACCTGTGGGACGCAACACTTATCACTCACTGTGTGTGACCTTGTTACAGAATTCTGTTCATTCTGCTAGGAATTAACAACCTGGTCTTGATTTCTTATTTATCATGTGATTTCTTGCTTTTCCTCGTTTTAGCAGGTTGCATTGTTATTGTTACAGGGTTGCCAATACACTAAGACCTAAATTAAATGTAGAATTATTATTATTGCTTAAAAATGCAAATGAATGCTTTCTCCATTAAATCACATGTATATACGTATATTAATCCACAAGTTTATACATTTTGTATATTAATATCTTATACTTGATGAGAAAGTAGTCTCAAATGTTCAAAATGCCCTACTAGTCATACCTTTAGTATTGATATATCAGAACCTTTTCACCTGCATTCATACCTTCATCTACAGTGGATCAGTGCTGTTACTCATTAACTGCACCGTCTCTAAAGGAAGAAAGTCAGAAACACTTGATTACAGCAATGGAAAGTAAAGTTTATGAGACCACACATACAGTAACACACAAAACACTCAGTAGGCCCTACAGTTACAAACTGAAGTATTATCTGCTTATCCAAAGGCAATCATGTAGTCCCTTGTTGATCTGAAAGATAAGATTTCCTTTAATAATTAAAACCGTCATTCCCCCAGCTGTGTACACACCTTACATGTGCATAGAGAAGTATTTTATAGAGTAGAAAAACACCCATGTCAAAAAAATAAATAATACAGACTAAAGCAATTACAATATTTACACTTAAAGCTATCGGTGTTACAAATAAGATGTTCCGAATCACATATTTCCTCATCCATAAATATCACTAGACCAGCATTTATGGTTGTTTCCAGTTGAAATGCAGCATTAGAAAGTTTGTGACTAGGAATTGTGTGTACATCTGAATTGTGCTTCCATTTAGGATTTAAAAAATGAAAACCTTCCACAAAGAATGAATGTCATTGATTTTTTCTTTCTTTGGTATCTGTCAATACTTCATTAACTCAGCAGTTCATTAAACCAGTTTTAATCACGTGGTTCTAATCTAAAAGGATGGTAACATCCGTGTGAATTTGTATTTGGGCTTCACATTCCTCTTCTTCCTGTTCTTCAGGACGTTTCAGAGACGAAGAAGAGGCCTTTAAACTTGAACATTCATGGCGAAGTCTCATTTGCAGTTTGGCAAAATTTACCCAATTTTCTCTAAGTCCAGATGTAGTTGATGGAGGCCATAATATGTCTGGAGTCACGATTTTTCCATTTTGGTTTCATTTAAAATACATCTCCCAAACATCTCTCAACCTGGCCAAACCACATCCAGCTCTTTACTGAGGTGGCACAGACTTTTCTTTGTGGTTTAGGACACTGTATGACCCACAGCGAGCTACAAAAATGAAAAAATGAAAAAAGTGACATCCAGGGGTTTTATTTATGGAAAACATTTGAGTGACTATTGACTTCTAGCGTTTGTTAGCATCATTAACCTTGTATTTCTAGTTCTATAATAAAGAAGTCATTTCTGATCGACTACATCTGGGGTGAGGGAAAAATTGTGTAAATCTGATTCCTTTAACAATAACTAGACAATTGTGAAATGAACAGTGAGGGTACATTTGCATTTGTAGTAGCTTCTACGTTCGATAAAAATGGAAAAGGCACATTGAAAGTACTCTTGTAATGAACACTATAAATAACAGAAACATTGGATGACAAACCTCTCAGCTAAGTCTGCAGTTTTTAGCTGTCGTTTGCCTCCCACAGGGGCTACAGGCCTAGTGCCAACACAGTCTGCTCCAGTGCACCTCAGGAGCTGCCCACACCAAAGCGCTACCGACAGACCAACGTCGACCGACACAAACAGGGAGCGTCTTGATAGGCAGCTCGGGCAGTGACTGGCAGTGGGCAGTGCTTGCGATTCTAAGTCTGGTGTCTCTTCATGTGCAGGGCCAGGTGGTCAGATCGGGAGAAGCTCCGGCTGCACACGGCACACTGAAATGGCTTAGCCCCCGTGTGCTTCCTGAAGTGGCGCGTCAGCTCATCGGAACGGGCAAAGCGCCAATCGCAACCCTCCCAGGAGCATTTGTACGGCTTCTCGCCTGAAATAAAACACGACCCGATACAGTTACAGCGAACGGGGGACACCACCTCTCCAACATTGAATATCTACACATGAAACCTATGGCACTTGTGCCTGTTTTAAGGAATGAGGGTTTACACTGATGGGGACTTTTCTCAAGCCGCTCCAATCGACTTCTTTGCGGCCCATCAGGAAGAACTGAAACACGGGACGCCTTTCACAGACCGCTCAGAATGCGAGCGCATGCCTGTGGCATACTTCTGCCTGGCAACATAACAAGTACGCTCCAAAATAAGAGAACAGCTAGTCAGAGGCCTTTTGTAACATTCGCGATCAAAAAGTCTTACCTGTGTGTGTCCGCAAATGGGCCTTGAGATGGGAGGACTTGGTGTAGACTTTCTTACACCCTGATGCAAAAGAATGCAATAAATGTCAGTGAGCAGATGTTGTTGCGTAACTTTAATTACCTAGTGCTGGCTAGTTCTGACATGTTCACCCAGCTCAGATCTGACTGATCAGGTCTTATAGAGAGGGTGAAGCTCTAATATGAATTATAATGGCTCCTTTTTCCAGAACTGTTAGTCACTCTGAGACACTGGTGATGTACAGGTGTCACGCCATAACACCTGTTACATTTACACCTAGCAAGTAACCATGTAATTATCATTATAACACCATTGTAGTGTGATCACAGCAGTACATCTAAACATGACACGTTTACCATGACCCAGTGATTGACAGCGCTTACTGTGGAAAGTGCAATTATTACAAATTCACTTATTTTAGCCTCACAGCTTTACCGAAAACATAACTCCAACCCTGTATGACATCTATCAGATGGCCCATCGATATACTGACCCCTTAAAAAGCCACTGACAGGGCCCAACCTTTATTACAAATGTCTATAACTCGAGAACAGCTCAGCCAATTTGCATCACATTCAACTGAAGTTACTGAATAATAAGCCTATAATAAGATGGAACAACCCTGAGAGTTTAACAGATTAAAATCTAGAATCCTAGTTAACTCTTCAGAGTTTAAAGGGCCCAGGTCCTACTTATTTATGGATGGATTTTTGTTCCCCTTTTCCACTTCTGATGATTTCGAAGGGTTTTGTTTAACCAAATACAGTCATGAGTTATTTATTCACAAATAACTGTCCTTGTGCTTTAAAATGAACAGGCTGTTATATTGTGCCTGTGCCTTTAGAACTGAAATATGTTGATTGGCTGCTTCGTAAAAAAGAAGTCCAGGCTTAAACATTCCTTATAACTTCTTGTGACACCATAAACACAATTAATTCAAAGCAGATTGTTTCTACAGGTTCATTGTCATGAAGTAAAGGACTGCAGCATGAACTGTAAAAAAGTATGTTTTCTGTTTTTTCATGGGCACTTTGACACTTTTGGCTTTAAGGTGCTAAATGTTTTGACATTTTTCTTTGAACGTGCTGAGTGCCGTGAGAGATAAAGTCTGCCGCCCAAAGCCACAGATCTACTTGCAGTGCCTGGTTTGACAGAGGCAGAGAGCGAAAACACTTTCTCTGCAGATTTTTGTCTGACAGCTTTTCATGGCTCACCTGGGACATCACAGTGATGTATCCTCCTCTTGTCTAGATCCGGATTGCTCCTACGGTTGTACCTGGCAGGCACTTGTTGTGTTTGTACTGCCATGGCTGCTGCTCCAGGGCCTAAGGCTGGCCCTGCCAGTTTAGATGCTATGCTGGCAGCGTAGGAGGGCGGTGGTGACAGGTTGTGTATGAGCTCTTTCCTCCTGTCGGGACTCCCCGGCTCTGAGTTCGGAGGTGAGGGGGGCAGGTAGGCCGCTTTCTGCTGATGGTGCTGCCCGAAGTGACCAGAGCATGAAGGCCCGTTGCTGCCCAGGTCACACAAGGGCCTTCCTGGGATCTGATTGGCTGATGAGTGCACGTTGCTGTATGACGACACGGATGAACAAACACCACCATGAGGCTCGATGAAAGAGTGAGTGCCAGACACGCCGGAAGGATCCAAGTCTGAATTCAAAAGCTGAAATAAAGGAACATCTTGAAAGTCAATTGGCGGGGTCTCCTGTTTGATGAAAGTGTTGCTGCCTGTTCCATTGGCTGGACTGAAGAACTGTGTGTACTCAGGTGCTGGCGTGTGGTGGCAGCTTGGGTAGCTCAGAGGTTGCAGGGGTTCGGGCTTCATTTGTGGCGTGGCGGGCCTCACGGGTCTGCAGAGTCCCGTGCGGAGGTAAGTCACGTCAGGCAGGAAGACGTTCATGTTGATGCTGTAGGGAGGGGCTTGCTCCATCGTCAGGTAACCGTCCTGCCCGAACTTATGCTCTGAGCTTGGCTGGAACTGAGGCTGCAGGTATTTGTCCATCTGAGGACAAGAACAAACACGCTGCAATGCTTCAGTCATCACAAAAGAGATTCCGTCGAACATCTAAACGTACAAAGAACTTATGACTAAGAGTAGTTGATATTCTAGTGCTAGAAACAAGACTTAAAAGTATTAGTGAATAAAAAGTCTTGAGATTTTTATCATATGTGGGTCCATATTTCAGTTCTCCATTCTGAAATGCAGCATAACTTACATATGAGTTTCATCATTACTGAATTCTGCCATATTTGTAAACATTTCAAATGGAAACTACATGACATGTATATTAACCTTCCATCACTGACATAAACCTACGTAAACATTAATAAAGGCCTATCCCAACAGGGATCAGTTGTCAGAGCATTTCCTGAGTAGAAATGACATCAAGGTTGAGTAAAGCAGCCTTTATGACAACTGACACTCGGTGAAAAAGTTTATGCTGATTTATGTCACTTATGACAAAATCCAAACATTGCCGTGTTAGACAGATGATTTTAAATTGACAGAACATGTAAAAGTTTATTTTTCTTATTTCTTATAGCAGCAGTGATATGTAAACAGTAAAATAAGCACAATTTCATAATATAATATACAATACATATATAAACCCACATATTCTAGTTGATATAGATGTCTATAAATCCATGAAACCTTTAAATGAAGTAAGCTTCAGACAACATGACTGACTTTTTTTTCAGTGAACCATTCACACAATGCCTGACATCAGCAGACGCACAGTTGACATATCAACCCAACAACATAATCCCCAAGCACGACAGGACCAAATATGCTCCAGTATGGCTTTATAAGAGCTGTACTAAATTCATTTCAATCAGAGACCCCTCAGAAGCTGCGCCTGTCGTTTTATTGCATTTTATTATTTATATATTCTGTTATGGGGGCGTCCAGTGCATCCCGACATTGGCAGGTTGATGGGATCCAACGTGTTCAGGGGTGAACCCCCCCCCCAGAAAGCTCATTCATCTCTCCAAACAAACCAGGAAAATTCACGACTGAATCGAGCCCCTCCAGCTGCTCCGAGTTTTCAGATTAAGGTCAATGGAAGTGGCGAGGTCCCCCCAGACGCTCAGCCTTGCCCCGTTAGCTGAAAGAGGCATGGGGGGGCTTTTATTCGCAAAAATAACCCTGTCTGGTGCAAAGAGCACTTTTTAAAGAGACCAAGAGCAGAGCGTCTGCATGCCGGAGCTGTTTGGACAGGCCGTTACGCAAAAATGTAGACATTTCTCTTATTTGACTGCCAGCATCGATCGATGGAGAGGAATCAGGATATAGAAAACAGAGAGACTTTTTTCTAAATAATCAAGAGCATGACAAAGAAAAAGAAAGGGATAAAAGGTGAGAAACATAATGGGATTATTTATTACCGTACCATGGGCTGGCTGTCGGATGGGCTGGCATTAAATCCGGTGCGCCGTGTTTTCCGAGCGCCAGTCCTGTGCGTCTCCTCCTCGGCCACACGGAGAGGTGCGTGTGTGTATGTGTGTGTGTGTGTGTGTGTCTGTGTCCAGGCTGATCCTCTACAGCCTCACCGTGAGTCGCGCGTCTCCTCCGCAGAGTGTGGAAACGCAGCTCCTCTGGTTGAAACGTGGAGCTGGAGCCAGGCTGGGAGAGCTGGGCTAGGCTAGGCTAGCTGTCATGTCGCCTTTGACATGACAAATTACGCAACCGCCTCATTTCTGCGCCTGGAGACGGGGCGGGGCCGGAGCTGGCACATCTGAAGACGCTTGCCGCTCATGCCGTGGTCCACACTCTTCCTGCTTGGTCTGAAAAACGCAACACAACATGTGTCCAGTGGTATCCACACATTCACCATATGGACAGGAACCACACCAGGCACTTTATTGACATTGCATTAGAATTTAATATGGAGTTGGTCCCCCCCTTTACAGCTAGAAGCGCTTCCACTCTTCTTAGAATGCTTTCCACAAGATTTTATGGTTTCTGTGGGAGTTTGGGCCCTTTCATTCTGTAAACAGTTTATGCGGTCAGACACTGATTGGACGAGTAGCTCTGGCTTGCAATCTCTGTTACATTTCATCCAAAGGTGTTGAATGAGGTTGAAGTCAGGGCTCTGTGTGGCCAAGTCAAGTTCCTTCACAATGAACTCATCTAGCCTCGTCTTTTTGGACCATGCTTTGTGCATAGGGACACAGTCATGGTGGAATAGAAAATGGGCTTTCCCAAACTGTGTCCACAAAGTTGTAAGCATGGCGTTTTCCAAAATGTCTTGGTCTGCTGAAGCATTAAGACTGTCCTTCACTGGAAGTAAGGGGCCTTGCCCAAACCCTGAAAAACAGGTGTGTCCCAATATATTTGTCCATATAGCGTATGATTCAGGCTGTCTGCTGCTCACGCAGGCTGCTTAATTTCCATTAATAAATAATGCTAATAGTATGGGGCTCTGGAGCAGCTGCACAAGCCTGAGATTGCCCTATGCTGAGTGTTGACTAGAAGGGTATAACGCCCCTATCACTGCATTATTAAGCAGTGGAACTATGTTCCCCCCAGTGATGCAACTCCATCCAGTATCTGGGATGAGCACCGGAGGAGTTTGTGACCCAGAACTAATCATTCAACTTCAGTATCTGACCTCGCTAACTGTGGCTGAATGCAGTCAAATCCTGACCACAGTATTTGTGGTCTGTTACTGCATAGTGGGACAAACTGAATATTAATACCTCTGAATCCCAAAGAAACACTAAATGTGTCTACCCATTATATACATAACCATTAGCATGTCCTTCCAAAAAAAATCGCAGAAACTCACCACCTTCTACGCATGTTAAGACAGGTGGGTTAGTCTCTTGTACCTGATCATCTTCACTCAAATTTGTTTAGTTACATCTACATAGGACCCCACAAATGCTGTAAACATTTTTAATTCATTATCCAAGTGTGATTCAAATGAATGCTTCATATCCACATATCACGCCAACACAGCTGTTGCCAAAAAGAACTAAACTGGAAGACCCAAGAGGCTCACAGCCAAGTATTTTATTCATATGGAAATGAAGAGTATCACTTGTTAGTATGGGGAATGGTATGAGTTAAACAAGCGTTTGTGCATCCACTATAGAGGAAACATAATCCCACATATATATCCACTTGAATAATAGTTATCATGATACACTGTGGCCATTAAATCGAAACCTCTCTTTATTTACATCGTTTGAAAATCTTGGAAGATTTAAGAGCAGGCCGTTCAAATTGAAATAGTGACTGAATGATAAGCATTAATAAATGGTTAGTAATGCTGTCTGTTTAACAGACTGGGAGTAGCCACTCTTGACTTAACATGTAGAAAGCTACACATTTGACTGAATTAACGTCTTTGGTTGAAAATGTAAATTCGTTGACTTGATTGTACGCATGTAACCTACTTCACACTGAGTCTCTCCTACTTTTATGTAACTGTAACTACGTAACTTGCGTATTAGGATTGTAATAACCTGCTACACTTCATGCCCAAACACAACTTGTAATAGTTACAAAATAATGATCAACCCTGTTTGTTATATAATAATTTCAGGGTGTATTAGTGCATTGAAACACTATGACATCGCAATGCAGAAATTTCAGGCATTTAGTGCTTGAAAACGAAAAATCGCAATCTATCAGTGAACAACATACTCCAGCACATTCATGTTATATGAGACACACTCCCACCTTCCAGCTTGAGTCTGTGTGGTTGGACAGGGCAGTCACTATTTTCTTCATTCAAATTTTGTTCAAAATATCGTAAGAATGTCACATTTTGAACCTGGCATAGTAAACTATTGAATTGTGAGGTGATTGTATGGTCACCCCACTAATGATATTCTAAAAGTTTAGTATTTAATTTTTCTAAAATTATATATTACTTAATTCTCATTTGTACGTAATGTATTTATCATGTATCATAAATGTATATTTAGTTGTATTTATTTGTTACTTTATCACTTATTATATACTCTTTATAATTTATAACCATTTACTGTATTACAATTTTATATACTAGATCTAAGGGGTGAATCCTAATACCTTTATATACATAAACATCTTCAATATGTCAAAAATAACTCAAATATAACTTTACACATTACACATTTTTTATGAAAATTCCAAAAATCTCAATGGGTTTTTAGGCTACATATTAACATAGCTATTTCTCCAACTCCAAGTTTGAACTTTTATGGCAGTGATTAGTTCCTGAAATAATAGATCTAAAAAGCATTATAAACTAATATATCGTCGCTGTCGGGCGGAAACCTTGTAACTCCAACTTTGCTCTGTCTTCTTTTTTTTTTTATAAATCGATACTATTGGTCAGTCTTCACGTAGGTCTGTAAAATTTAGAAATGATTAACCAATGAAAAGGGTTGAAAATAGCTTGGGATGTTTGATGACACAGTATTCATTTATTTAGAATATAAATAGTTTTTTCAGTTTCCTGAAAAATAGCCGTTTTGGACATATGAGGTTTCCGCCCGACAGCGACGATATACAAACGTAACACAACAATAAACTAACAGCAGTGATATAACTGGGGAATAGCTAGACTGAACATAGAAAACTGGTCATTTGACTAAACTTGAGTCATTGTCTTTTCTTGAAATTCCAGCTGAGCTCAATTTTCCCTACAATTTCCTAAATTGTTCTCTCTTCGGCGTATGATTGCAGGACATGAGTTACTTCAGCACTCCAGTTCTCTCCCCTGGGCCATATGTGCTGGTATGCGAGTCTGCTCGACTGCTCTACAGCTGTCCGTGAGGACTGCGTGCTTTATGCCAACATGCCAGGGGAAGTGGTGAAGTAGGCAAAGACACTGCCAGGGATGAATATTGAGAATGTTAGATGAAAATAGCACAAGATGACACCGATAAGTGTCATGCTGTGCATGCCGGCTGGTTCAGAGGACACTACATTCGGACAAGGCGACCGTTCGAGGGCAGTCAGTGAATTTCAGATGTCAGGACCCACATTTTTTATTTCATTCCTTAACAGAGGCTACATATCAGAACTTCCAGCTGTCATTTAGTATTTCAGTCATGTTTATTCTCATCCCGTGTGAACTGCTTGGAATAGCTGCATGATCATTCTACTCTTCACAGTAGAGAGGCACCATTTTAATCTGTTCTTTGCAGGTTTCTTTCATCAGAAACACACAAGACGCTTTTGGCAGTTGTTTCAAAACTGAACCTTCGTGTATCGAGAGAAACTGAGCTGCAAAGTCAAGTCAAAGCCACGCCAGTCATTCATATTAATGCATATATAGCTGTGATTCATGGGAGTCTTTGAAAAGCAAACACAGGTCTGTTTGCCGTAGAGGATGCTATTGAGAGGAACAAAGACGCACGTCAGACGAGTTTAGTGGTTTTGTTCGGAGGCCATTTACACTATTAGAATGGAAATTAAATGAGTTTCAGAGAGCATTTCTTACGAAGCAATCATTTGGCATCCAGTCAAGTTTTCCAATCAAGTTGCTCAGGTTTATTCTGCTTGGTTTTTTCTTCACACGCAAATTACAGGCAGGAACAGCTGCAGAGCAGATCAAGTCAAAGTAGTTATTAAAGAGTTATTAAAGATATTAAAGAGTATTTTTTCTCCAAATTTTAGTATATTCAATCATACAGATGTAACTCATTCATTTTCAATTGTAGACAAACTTACAAACTCTAGTGTCCTTAAAACAGTCGTGATGAGAGCCAGGGGTCGTGACGTCTACAACAAAAATAAAGTCTTTTCTTTTACTATTCAAACTGACCAGTGAACTTACAGGAGTTTTCTGAGTTTTAACGTGTTTGATAAAGGTAAAATAGTGGTGAATCAAATAAAAACGTTTCTTCTGGGACTATTTTGGCTTGTACACATCTACAGATGTCGTTCATTTAGGAAGGAAGGGCTTTTTAAATAACATACAAAACTTTACCTAAAATTTTAAAACCAGGCAACATATTTATAACCTCTTCTATTTAATAGTCTTCTCTTAGAAAGCGATTAGAGGCAGTGAACACTTCGGATGTTTGGTTCTTATCACCAACACTGTAAACTTTTTCTAGAATTTAACATTCCAAAATCAGACTCTTCTGAATGACTTTATTTGCTTTATCTTAATGTATCAGTTTGAAAAACCTGTCTAATATCCCTTGAATGAATGGCAGTAACCCAGGACCTAATAGGCAACAATTGATTTGTGTGTTCAGTAAGAATTTATGGACTGTAGCCGGAGCTCAATTAGTAGCGAACAGAAACAAGTTCCTCCACACGGCGCTCAGACGTCTACTGAATGTGTATCAAAGGGGAGCAATTTCTGCCACTCATTAAAGCCTTGGAGGATCACAGCAGCCATGGAGCATCTGTCCATCCTGGCACACGTACATATGAATGCTAGCAATCCATGTCACCATCATTAAAAACTCCAAAAATGTGCAACAACTGCAACATAGATCTGGGAGAATGTTGAGCATGTGCCTGTGGCAGTTGCTGATCACTGACATGAACAAATAAGGCAAATCTGACATGGAGGGAATAAAAGTGACAAGAACTTGGCAAGCATTATGGATAATGTTCACAAGGTAGTTAAAAAAACACTCATGGAGGCTTGAGAGTCAATAAAAAGTTCTCAGAGCTGAAGTTAATTGAGGATTTGAGAGAGGATTAAGCAAAAGCTCATATCAGGATCGAGGATGAAATTCATCTACTGAGTAAAATTGTTCACTTTAAAGGGCTGCTATCATACAAAAATCACAGTTCTTTGAAATGAAAAGGTTTCACGTTGTCTGAAAATTTTGTTTGCATGTTTTAGAACAGACTCTATATTCTGTGCAGTATTTATAGAAATGCAAAAATGACCTGTTTTGAATTCAGTGTTTGTGATGTCACTAAAATTATGAGTTTATTGAACTCCTGATATTCAACAAAATTCAATTACCTTAAATCTTAAGACAACTAGGTCACTTACGATGATAATGATGCTTATTATTATTGTTGTTATGAATATGAATGTGAATATAAATATGAATCCACTCAGAGCAGAGTACACCATGCAAATCAGTCTTATTTAATTCAGTCTTGTTTAAAAGACACACAGAGAGATGGGAATTGTCATCTAAAAATATAACAAGTGGTGTACAGGAGAAAAATAAATCACAATCAACATGTAGAATACAGGCCCTCTAACTTGCTGTAAAGAGGACACAAACCTGATGTGACGGTTGGACAGTTTCATCCGTACTTGTTCTATATACAAGGAGTTGCTGTTTTTAAAAATGAGTAAAAAGTAAGTAAAATAGAAAATAAACCACCAAGGCTACAGTGAATGAACTACACGAGACGTTGCAACATCAGAGGAATTGAGAAACAAAATGTCAATGGGATTAAGGGCAGGTTTAATTACAGGCTTATTAGTTGTGACATTTCAGGTTTGTTGGCATTTAACAGGACTATATTCTCATTTTAATGTGTTGAAGTGAGAACACAGAGAGAAAGAGATGTTTACCTTTTACTTTTTATTAAAAACAAATGGAGTAAATTACACTGTGAAAAAGTGTAACCTGAATAAAGTCTTTATTCATTTCTATGGTTTGGATAGATCAGCTGCCTTGACATTAGCTCAAAACAAAGCTTGCTCAAAACAAATGCTAGTGTCCTGTTTAACTTATATCAAATGGCAGACATGGACAAGTTAGAAAAAGAATTATAATACACATTTAGGTTGTAAAGCGTGTTCATCAAATTGTACAGCCCACTGTATCATGTAGTAAACATGAATAGCCCCTCCCTCTTAGCTTAGCAACAAAAAGGGCAAGAGGACTAGTCCAATACGTCTTAGCTTAGGAACAACAAACAAGGAGCTCTTTAACTAGCTTAGCAACAACAGATAAGTACTTCTATTTTAGAAGGTGAGAAAATACAAAAAATAAATCAGACACTTTTACCCCTTGCTGTTTATTTCAAATATGGTTAATGAGCTTGGTTTGCCTTTAGCAGGTGAACAACATCCAACATGCTAATTTTGCTGTTTAGCTGCATATTTAGTTATCTCTTAGCCTGTTCGTCTTGCTTTTTGGCATATTGTAGTTAAATTGTCACTAACATGCTGATATGGACAAAATTAAATTAATATTGCATTTATGTTTGCTAGGGAAAGTTTTTTTCACATCTTTGTAATGATTTTTCCCCAACATGAGTAGTGTCCACACACACTGGGACATATTGCAATTCTTGGCTTTTCTGTATTGTGCCTATATAGTAGTTAAATTGATCCTAGTTGACTGATATGTTAAATTATTTTTTTATGGCCCCTATCTTTAATGATCATTTTGCAGATTGTTTGTGCAGTTCAAAATTATACGAAAATTGTATTAACTTTGAGGAAGTTCTGTAAGGGTCACAATTCAGAGTGTGGATATTTTAAGTAGCTTTCTGTCCATTTAAGGACAGAGTACATTTTTGTATTGCATGTTTTTGGCGTTTATGTATTGTGCCTATATTATAATTATGTTGATCCTAGTAGACTAGTATGTTAGATGCCTGTTAGGCTCCAAAACAAGCTTATTTTCATATTTTATATCTGCTTATTGATTGAATGTGCTTTTAATTTCGTCATTATTTCCCCATTCATCAGAAGTGCTCACTTTTAACGAAGAAATCTGTTCACACACCCTGGGACAAGGTTTAAGGCTACATTGTGTCCTGTGATCAAAAGGTATGGGTCACAATTCTAAGTATGTATATAAGTAGATATTATTACATTTCTCTTTTTAAGATATAAAAATATACTTCTTAAGACTAACCCCAGCACTAGCAGCTCTAACTCTGGCCCAGCAGATGGCACTGGTTAGTTACAGACTTACTGTAGTCCTCGTTGTTGTAGGAGAGTTGTCTTTCTCCTTGTTGTATGTATTAACTTTTTCATGTTGTGCTTAATAATATACGGAATAAATTGTTTCTGCATTTTAGAGTTTTCCTTATTCGTTTGCAGCATAGATCAAATGTTTAGTGGTGCCATTGGATAGCTGTCATCTTTTTACAGATGAGTGAACAAAAACAAGCTGTAATTTTCACAGCCTTGACTTGCTTGAATGGTCTTTGTAATATATCCCTCCTCACAAACACACACACACACACACACATATATATTTATACACACACACACATATATATATATATATATATACACACACACACACGCACACACACACTTTTGCTGTGTTCCACTTTCTCAGCATGTTTGAGAGCGAAAGTCTAGCCTATGATCAAAGGCGCTGTGTTATCATGCAGTGTATTAATGAAAGCGTAATATCTCTCCTGAGCACCTGATTATGAAATGGGATATGAAAAAAGTTTTGCCTAATTATCATTTCCCCATGAGTGTCATGCCGAACAAAAGATGTTAATGTTCACTTGGTAGGTTTTTTTTTTTCTCTGTGCCTCTGGTCTGACACTGTGTTACCTCCTTGTGATCGTTTTTTGCAGCATTATTTCTGCTCTTGTTTGTAAAACAGCAGATGAGGCTAATGCCGCTCTCCGGGGAAAAGTTCAATATAATTTGTTAATTAAATGGAATAATTTAATTACAGTAACTCCAAAAGCATTCATCAATATAATTGTTTTTCAAGTCCCCATTATAATTGATGTTTAAGTGGAAACAACTCAGTTTCTAATGTACATAATGCTTCCCTACTAACCCCCCCCTCCTCTCTCTCCCTCCCTCTTGCCTATTCATTTCCCCCCCTCTGATGTTGGACGCACAAGGCTGGTCGGTGTTTGTTTGATTTTCAGTGATACTGCCTGGCTGAAACCAAACATTTATTACAACAATTTAATTTAACCTCTCGACAGGCTTTTACAAGGAGGCCAGAGGGATAGTATCAGTGAAAGGCATTCAGCGTTCACTTATTAATCTGCTCCTGCCTCTGGCCCTTTCATAAAGGGACTGAGCATTATCCAGACTCCAAACATACCACGGTCATTTAAACTGTCTCAAATTTCATCACAATGTGAACTGGATAGAGTTCGATTCATCCGAGCAGGCCAAAATAATAAAGCATAATTTTGGCTAATCTGCCTGAGGAATGTGGAGTGTTTGATGTGGACAGTGCGATGTCTGCGCTCTAAATAATTGCCTGTTGACTCAGTCGAGACGCTGGACTGAAATAAGCCCCTCAGCAGCTTGCAGCGTACAGGTGCTCCAGAGGACACACAACACAGCCCTTGTTTCAGACCCACAGAGAGCAGCAGGTTTGAAAGGAATCAGCTGACAGTGAAGATTACTTAAAGGCTGAACTGTGCGTTGAACTAGGGCTGTTATTAAACTCGGCCACTTGATTTGAAAAATCATCAAACAAAAGGTGCCTTCTTAAAGGATCTGCAGTGATTGGTGGGCGATTTGCATGTTGTTCTCTCTTACAGTAAGAAACAGCCTGATGGACTCCCTCTCTCCCTCTCAGTTTAGGAGACAAACTGTTCAAGTGTAACATGCCTTCAGATAACATATAGCTTTTAACATATAGGTCTTTTTTTCAGGTCATTTATTTCAGGCTTTGAATGATTTGTTTTTATTAATTTTTTTGGTTTGAAATAGTCTGTAAAATAGCATCATGTTCTGATGAATTTTAGTCCCCTACGGTACAAACGACATAAAAGTATCCTCGGTTGGACAACGAGGTCTTTAACACTAGAAGTCCCGCAGACCAGCCATTTGGCTTTTCTACCTAGAAAACCCACCGGGAAGCCGATCGGCTGGAAGGCTTTTAGCTAAGATCCTTAATCACCTGTGAACTGATACTTTTGTTATGTAAATAACGTGGGGCCAAGGTGCTGCACCA